>CATIWQ010210785.1:0-14628 GCA_949673415.1 Euphorbia schlechtendalii
CTTACCAAAAGAAAGAGAACACTGTTAATTGATTGGCAGCCATCAAATGAAAGCTACTTCTCCAAAGAAGCTTCTCTGGAGCAATTATTCATCAATTTCAAGCATAGTCAGAAAAAATATGGTTAAGAAAAGGAAAGAGAGTTGTGAACTGAATGAAACTAAAAATTAAGCTCAAATCAGAGAGTCCAGCAAGCAATCACAAGTGAGAGTACTTCCCATCTCTAGGGTGGGTAGTTTTTCTATGGAAATAATATGCTTTCCTTGGGTTAGTACTTCCCATCTCTATTTTATAAAATAAAAAGCTTGGTTGGTAAGCGTTACTTAAAATTTATTTGAAATCAAATTGTACGTGCCTGTTGTAATAAATATCATTACTGTTTGGTATTGTTTGCTTTCTTGTTAGTGTTGAGATTGTTGTTAATAATTTAGGGGTAATTGTTTGTTATTGTAAATCAATTTTTTAACAAAAAGCATATATAAACTGATTATAACTGACGTTGGACGTCGAAAAAGCAAAAACGGAAGCAATGTCATGTTTTACAAAAAGTTAATAGTTTGAAATTCACATGAAATGCTTTTTTGCTTAATTTGATTATAACAAGTTATTTAAGTGTAAAATTGGCCATTTAGGTAAAAGATTATTGTTCAAATAATTGACCCGGGCTACTAAAAATAAAAAAATTCTGAAATGTGACGTAGAATTCTCAGTTGTATTGTAAGTTTGTAGCATGGTTTGCTGATGTTGTTCAATCATTCCAGTTCAGTATTAAAGTATCACTTTAAAATAAAATTAAAACACATTTTCTGGTTTTCAACAAATCCCATATTTGCCCCCCAACAAAATGATAAACCTTACATTTTCATCTCTTTTTTCATTGACATTTTTTAAAAGTTGTTTATTGTGTAATTGACAAAAACATTTTACTAAAAATAAAAAATCAAGGATTATAAAGATGTTTAAAAATGCTTACTATTTTAGATTTATAATCATTCAACTTATAAGAACTAGTTGGACTTAACTTAATTTTTTGAAACTTTTTGGAATTTATACTTATTAAACATTAATATATATATCCTCGGAGCCGTCATTAATAATTATGAAAACCTAATCCAAATTATGTATTAGGATGTCTTAAATCAATGAAAGTGTAGTGTTTAATAGCGATAGTCAACTAATCACTAATCATTTGTAGATGTATTTGTAGATGTATATAGATATTTTTCAAACCCTTAAATTTTTGGGCTTAGAAACGACTATCCAATTGATCTCTACACTAAACCGCCTTTGTAAAATCCTGAAATGAAATTGTAAAAATTTAATGAACATAAACTGCATTTATCTGAAACTATTTTTCCACCACGAGTGAGAATAACCTAATTTTTATGTCCCAAATTCAAAAGTATAATATAAAAGATTTATAATAGTTGAAAAGGTAAAGTGTATGGTAACAGCCAAACATTGTGATTGCTCGAGAAGAATTGATTGGAAAAGCTGAAGCACATATCAAGAGACGTGATTGGCGGTAAATATATCATATAAAGTACCTTTGTCATTTGTCAAACAGATAATGAAAGTGCATAGTTCAACGCATAATATTTGTCATTTGATTCTCAACTTATAATAACATGCTAAAAATATATATACATGTACTTTGAAAAGAATAAAAAAATGTTACTGTTTCCGGTGAATATTATAGTAAAATTTATTTTTTTCAAAATAAAAGTTACTTTATCTTCTTTAACATTAATTGATTAGTAATGTACAATTTAATCCAATGTTAATAACAAAAAAGTAAGCAAAACACAAAATATGTTAACTAACACAATGTATTTATAATAATTAGTTAATATCTTAGTGTGTTTAATTTTAAAATTCAGAAAACCTTCAATCTCATACAGGTCATTATGAAATCATTTGTAATTTTAAAATTTTAATAAATAGAAAATATATTAATTGAGAGGTGTTCAACTGAAAGAGTAATCAACAAATATTGATACAATCAACTGGACTAGTGATCAAGAAAAATTAAATTTCAACTATTCAAATAAATATAATAAATAAAATAGAACAAATTGCTGGCTCATATCTCTCAAAAGTCTACATTTACTATACATCAAATTCAAAACATTCATTTTTTAAATATGTTCAACTATATGCTTACATTAATACCTCGTATCATGTATAGATACCACAAATTCAATATAAAGCACTACACTAATATATAGGTACATATAAAATTCAAATTATTTATCTTCGTTCATAATACTGTAATTGTCATTAAAGTGTTGACAATTGCATTTGTTAGTCAAATTTCGAGGATTACAACAATAGATAAAGCTAGATAAAGCACTAATAATTTTCCTTTGATAAATTAATACTCATACATTATTGTTGATTAGTATCATAGAAGATACATATATGTAGAATAGAAGATATGTTACTTTTATTGATGCATGCTATGTATACATTGGTGGACAATTAAACAAACAAGTTGCTCAAAGTGGTTGATGAACAAACTCAATATGTGTTATATTCTACAAAGATCCAATAAACAAACATAATTTTGGGAGACTTCATTCCATGAAGACTTTGAAAGGTGACACCCAACAATGAAAACTTTAAGCAACCACTTACAGGGGAGACCCTTCAACAACATTGGATTAGCACTCTCTCACTACAAGCAGCCATGACAAAAAAATGGGTTCTTCAAAGCCATATTTTTTTATGGAGACCAACAACAGCTCTTTTGTCCAAAGGAGATCTACAACGGCTAGTTTTTTAAATGTGGAAATGAGGCTCCTGTATCAAGTATAAAATGACATTTAGTTTGAAGTTGAAACTTGAAAGGCCGAAAGCAAAGTTTATATAATACAATTTTCAAATAGATTGTTTTCCTTGCAATTCTCAAATGCTAAAGAGAGAAGTTTCTTCAATGTTCCTAAAACACAAATCATAATTAAAACATAATTGTAAGGTTTTGTTGTTAAGCCCGTAAAAACAAAACGGTTAGGTATTGTTGTTCAGCCCGTAAAACAACAAGTCAGGTTTCATTGTTGAGCCTGCAAAAACAAGAGTAGAAAGGTTTGGTTGTTGAGCAAGCAAAAACAACAATTGTAGGGTTTGATACATGAGCCCGCAAAAGTAGCATCCAACTTGTTTTCTATCTGTAAAGAAAATAGATAAAGGAAAATCTCAAATCAGTTGACTTGGGGACTAGAATAGGCCAATGATTTATTGGAAAAGTACACAGATAAATCTGAAGTCTTGAAACACTTTCAGATTGAAACTTATTTGATGATTTTAGCAAATATTTCAATCGGATAAAATCAGAATTTTAACAATAACTTAGAATAAGAATTTGTTCAGAAAAGATGAAATGAACTGTATCTATTGCCCAATACCAAGTTTTTATAGCAGATAAAATCACCCGAAAATACATAACTTTTTGGGAAAATGACAAACTTCGAAAACACATAGCTTTTCGGAAAAATGACAGGTTTTGGTCTAAAAACCATGACTTTTCGGAGTAAAACAAATTTTTTTTCTGTTTGAGCTAACCTCAACCCCTGCCAGGGGTGCTGCCCCCGGTATCGTAATAGATTCCAAAGAATTGTGAATTTCGTACTCTTCCAACTTGTTCGATGAAATAATAGGATTGCATTGATCAATTAATCGATCCAATTACACTAAAATACTAGCATAATTGTCGAACTAGGATAAATTCGTTGCATCTCAATCTGTCTATCCTTACTCTTTTAATTTATTGCAATTCACTTTTATGCGTCTACTTTATTGCAATTAATTTATTTTGAGATCAAGTTAAAATAATTAAAGTGATAAAAAAAATTTAAACTTAAAAGAGGACTTTTAAAATGTACCATTCACCCTCCTCTAATATATCTCCTAACCATTCGATACCAACAACATTCATGAACTTCATTTCTTTGTTTACTAAATAGTATGCACAAGTAGATGATCTTCATTTCAACACATATTACCTACTATTACATATTACTCCCTTCGGTTCCTAATATTTGTCATTTTAGACTTTGGACCTTGGTTCCTAATATTTATCATTTTAAAATATCAATGTATTTTTTAACAAGATTTTCCTAATTTACCCTTGCATTAATTAGGAAAAATATTAAGCGTAGATTAATTTATAAGCTGGTAATTAAGAAGAGAGAGAATTTTACTATAAAGTAAAAGGGTTAAAGTAGTTATTTTATAGTGCATTGAATGTCTTATTGGTTTTGATGAAAATTCTAAAATGATAAATATTAAGAACCAGAGAGAGTATACAGGACTAATTCCACTCATATAATGAAATAATTATCGTTATTTTCCAATTTCATTGGTATGCATTAAATTTAAACGGGTATTATATTGTATTGCTACATAAGACATTTTTTTGTTGATAATTTGCTTATGTACATGATCGGTATAATGATAGTTGATAATGACTATCGTGTATATATGGTCGGAAGAAATAATGATAATGGATATAAATTGAGTGATATCGAATACTAAGTAAATTGAAGTCATTAATTAACTCCTTATTTAAGAAAAAGCATTGCCTAAATTAATATTACCTTTTCATTTATTTTCATTCATGTAGATAATTTCCGTAATTTAATCGGTGATATTATTAGTAGAAACATACAAAATTGAATGAATGAGAAAATAGTTGCTAAACCACTGTTTTTGTATTTAGTGGAGGGCCGCCTCTATGATCGAGGCCACTAACACCTGTGTCTAGGGCTTGACACGTCCAACAAAATTCCACAAGCATATACTGATAAAAGTAAATTGTTTTCCTGAATAAAACTTTACTACTTTTAATTTTATAAAGCTTAAAACAAACTAATGATGCAAACCACATCTCAGTAATACTAGTATACTACTTCATACCATTTCAAATTGGAAAACAACAACAATTAGTTTTAAATTACTATTTGATATAGTTTCAATATATTATTAATTAATTAATAATCAATTAGATGTAACTCAATTCATCCACATTTCAAGGCTGTTGATTTACCTTATTAAAAATTCATATTTATTAAAAATATTACTTAATTAAGTCTGTGATACCTTAATTGTTAAAAACAACAAGACTGGTGGCTGTGGGTGTGCTTTATTAAACTGCTACTAATAACATATTGACATTAGCATCGTACTCATAAAAAATCAGAATAGCACGTGACTACCTCTCTGTTTGATGATTCAAAAAGCTGGTTTATGAGTGCAACAATGCAAGTAAAAGAAACAAGGAAAAAAACTTATGAAAAAACTTTGCTTCTCCTTTTCCTCTCGTTCCTAATTTCATAAACTGAGACTATTACAATTATAAGGTGTTGACTTTGGTTCACGGAATGAATATTCTACTGAGATTCCGTATAAATGTTATTTGTGTTAGATTCGTCCTAAATATTACTCCATCCATCTACTAAATATCGTCGTTTTAACTAATTCATAGTTTTTAAGATAACAATTAACCGAATGAGGTGATTTACTAATTTATCATTTCATAAATGTCATACTTTATTTTCAAGATTTTATCAATATGTTTAAATATTGATTCGTATAGTCTTCTCATCTTCTTATTAGAGATTAAAATATGGTTACCTTGAAAGTTGAGCAAATTAATAGGGGTAAGAATGAAAAACTTAGAGAAAAAACACATTGAAAATGCAAAATGACAATAAAAAAGAGATATCAAAATCCTTCTAAAACGACAATATTTAATAGACAGAGGGAGCATTTGTTTCATGAAATAGTTAGGTCTCGTTTGGTTGACGGAATGGAATAGAATAGAATAGAATAGGAAATGAATGCAAAAACGTCAAATATGATACATGAGTCTGACGTCGGAAGGAATAGCTCTTCATAGTTTTCATGGGAATCACGGAATAGTCATTCCTTCGTTTCAAAGAGGAATAGCTATTTCGAGATTTCCATGAAAATTAGAAGGCACTATTCCCTCCGACGTTGGAATCATACATCATAATTGATGTTTTTCCATATATTTTTTATTCTATTCCACTTTATTCTGTTCCGCCAACCAAATGAATCATTAGTTCATTTGAGATAGGAGGAAAAGTTATTCCATGAAACGAGGAATGATCAAGAATAGTTATGACGGATCGAATGTAAATAGTCATATACCATGATTTTCATTCATTTCTATGACTATTTAAATCATTCTATGAACTAAACATATCATAAGAGAATCATAAGTCAAACAATATACGAAGTTCATACACATTTATATATAATCTTAAAAAATATAACTAAAATTTAATGGCCCTCAACTTGAATATAAACATGTTGTTTGATTATAAATATAAGCAAAATATAAGAATATCATGAAACAACTTATTTTGAAAACTTACTTGTATCGAAGATAAAAAAAGAAAACAATATATTATAAAACGATATGTAAAACATAAACAGCATAAAAAATGAAAATAAAATTAGTAAGGAGATTGGAAACTTAAAAGCTTGTGGATTGAAACAATTAGTGAATTTGCGAAAAAAAAACAAAAGAAATAGCCTATATGTAAATCTTCTTGATGACTCCTATGACAATGGAAACTTGGGAATAATGTTTCTTATCGGAAGGTGAAATGGGCCCAAAAGTGTTTAAACATATGAAAGGCCCGGCCCATGTATACTTTATTAGGACGATGAAAAATCGATTTTTGAATATAGAAACCAAAGCGAAAGAAATAGAACCATCGGAGCTGAAAGAATAACGGCCAAAGGGAGCTCAAAGCGCATAAGAAAAAACTCCAGTAGCTCTTGAGATATTTTCTGATTGAATCCGAATCAAATAAATCCACTTTCAATTCGCCGTAGAAGAAATGAAGCTCTGTATTTTATATGCTCTCGAGAATGTGGAGGGAAATTAGAGATGGAGAAGCGGCCTTTATCCGCGCTTTATCCTTTACGAATAGGCTTAAATCCAGCAGGATCGCTAATATCCAACTTTCCAATTTCAAAGACAATTGTGGCCCCTCATAATGACGGCATTGACTCTCTTCAGGTACATAATCTGTTCAATCTCAGACTTTTCATGTTTTCTGAGGCGGAAATTAAAGTTTGGGATCCTAATTCCGGTCAGGTATACTCTACTTTTATGTTCATGGTGATTATTCATGTTTAATTTGATAAATTGTGATTGCTTCTTGGTAATTGGTACTTATTTGTTATTTCTTTGTGAAATTTCTCTAGTGCATCTGATTATACACTTTCCGGGGTATGCTAGTTATGATTAAATTTGATAAAAACAGAGTTGGATTTGTATTGAATTGTTTTTTGTTATATTTGATTTACAAGGAATACTGCCCTTATATAGCAGTTTTGTTAAGGAAAGGAAACTTAATAAATGGCAAGATTGATGGAATACTGAATGTGGCATGATTGGTGTGATGTTAGGTGGCAGTAGGTAATAATTTTTCTTGCTTTTCTAACAAGTTAACTGTACTTTTTTGTATTGGTTTTCTCTTGCTGTTTGGACTTGTATTTAAAATCACCTGCGGATTCAGTGATGCCATGGTTCGGGTCAACATTTTAAGTTGACTATAATTCTTGTTTTTTTTTTTTTTTTGTTATTGTCATGAATGAAAGAATCTCCCTTTCTTGAACTGATATTCATCTAGTTCTACACTGATTGAGGATTCAAAGTTCTGGGCCCGTTTATTAATTATATATATCATTCAATAAGTGGTTAAGACTCTTAACAAGTACAGAAAGTGAGGTGCAAAAAATCAATATTTCGTGTATCTTTAATATAACTAGGTGAAGTTAAAACGGTTGCATTGCTTGTTTTGTTATTTATTATCAGAGATGTATACTTGGATAGTTATAGACTATTGTAGCTGTTATTTTCTTATTGTAATATTATGCACACTTCATCCAGCCACATGCATGCAAAATTCTTGATTCCTATGCATTCAGAGCTCCATGTACCTGCGAACTTCGTTAATATTAGTTTATTATTAAGCTGGCCTCAACTAGCTGTTGGACTAAAGTTTGGTTGTGGACTTGCAGTATTATATGTCAAATTGCCGAAGCTCTCTAGTTTCAGCTACTCGGTTGCTTTACTAGTGGCCATTAGATGCTTGAGCATGACATAGCTTACACCGTAACTGTTACAGTTTTGATAGAAGGTTACTGAGGGTTACCAGGTGCTTCTTGCATAAGTTAGAAACAAAAGCTTATGCACTGCTGAATGCTGATCTCAAAATTCTTGAATTTGATGCATGCTCTCAGTATTATGATAGATATGTAAAAGTGTTCCCTGAGGTCTGAATAATGCTAATCTGAAGATTTTCTTAGTGAAGTTTTGATATGGAAATGCAGAATGCAGCTGCGGGATAACTGGAGGTGATTGAACAGTTCCACACATTTGAGCTTTCTTTTCTGTCTTGTGCATTATTCCCCGTTTCCAACTATAATTTGTGTTTCATGTGTATATATGTATATGTCCAACAATAAATGGTTTTTTTAAAAATTTGTTTGATAATTTATTGAATTTTCCTGTTGTTTGTTGACACCATATATGAAGAATTCATGTGCTGTAATATATCTGATCTGATGTATTATTGTGTTTCATCCTGATTCAAAAATCATAACGTTTTATGTTATTGGAAGCATTTATATATAATTATCCTGTGGGAAATATAATAGCTTATACATCAATGTCCATGCCAAGGGATCCCATGGTGTACATTGATCCATCTCGGTTCCACTGAAATTTTGCTTTATCCGCTCAACACTGGCCTGTCTACATCACCATATGCAATTTCTGTAAAACCCAAAATTCTATCCCATCAATTAGACATTGGGACTGCATTAATTAAAGTTTTTTCTGAATTATTTATCAGCACTTGCTAACACACAAAAAACCATAATGACTAAACAATGGAAAAGTGTGGGAAACAACAATAACAGTCCAAAACGCATGCTTTCTGTTACATACAAAAAAAAAAACCTTCCCTGTCCATATATAATTTTGAAATTATAATTATCGAAAGCTTAAACCTGAAGAATATAATACATCAAATAAAATAAATATAACCACCCAACTATGTCGGTTTTAATGAAACATAATTACAAAGCAAAAAGGAAAAGCCAAATATCTTGTACTATTAAACATCGGAATGTTGTTTTCATGTAAAATTATGCTCAAAGACATCTCTACAAAATGGCATACAAAAAAGGTTGAGAGTCTACCAAAACCCAAACCCCCAACTCATCCCTAAATCTTTGCCAACAACTTGTGGCACATTATGGTCCCCTGAAAATCAAGAAAACTGTGCTGAAAATACCGCTTCCTATCAGAATCCGCCATCTCCGAAAAACCAAACCCATCAATCCATGTCTGCAACGTAACAGGCGCAGAAGGCAGCACTAATTTCCCCACACCCAACTGAACCAACTGCTTCTCAAGCTCCTCCATCAACTTCCTGCACATTCCAAGTCTTCGATGCTCGAACTTGGTGGCCACAAGGGGCACCTCCGCCACTTCATCGCCATGAATTCGCAAATTCGCCACCGCGATTGGCTCGTTGTTCCTCTCCATGAGGATTGTGAAAAACCTGCGGAAATTCACTCGAGGAAGCTGATACGTTCTGCTGAAAATGACGTCTTCGACTAAGTCCCTTCCGGTGTAGTATTCTGTGACGGGATCAAAGCACTCGTGCATCACTTCGAGGGCAAGGTAGAGTTTGTTGTTCTCTGAACTCTTTGGCGGCCATTTTCTCCTCAGTAATGTCCAACTCAGATTGTCTTCCCCTACCGCAATTGGTTGCCCCACTAGATTTTGCACGTTTGAGCAGATTTCTCTGCATTTGTCGCTGCAAAACCAGCCGGGGTTATTTTCGCGGTCGGAGTTCATCCCTCTGTCTTTTGCACACCCTACGTGGATCTTGTACGGACACTGCTCACATCTGAGGACATAGCCGTCCTTTCGAACAAAGCTGTCGTTGAATTTCCGGTAGCCGCAGTGATCGCAGCAGCACAATGGGCAAGACCAGTGGCCGACGGGAACATCCTTCATACCAAGGCAAATTTGGTGAAATGCTGATGGGCAATCATCGCACAAAATCAAATCACCTTCCTGCCGGCAAACAGAGCACAAAAAGTCACTTCTCTCTTGGTTTTGCTTCTTCTTCTTTCTCCCCCTCTTCTTGTTCTCGGTGCTCAGCTTCAGCATTTTGGCGTTCGTTTTCTTTCGGAGCATATTGCTTGGCTTTTTCTTAGGGAGGTTGGGCCGCTGGGTTTCAGGTTCGCCTTGCAATTGCCTTTGACAATCAGCTAATGATCTTCCATCTTCCAGAATAATATTGGCCGCCGGCCTGTGGTTTGTGCTGCCGGCGTGAGCTTCGAACTTCGTTAGGGCAAAAATCCTGCGGCAGCAATTGCAATCAATTCCATTGCGAGTTATTATCCCTTCCGTCAGCCGATTACGGCTCTTCGTGGCCCTGTAGTGAACCTTTTCTCCGTCCATAACCACATTGTTGTCAATTAAGCTGGACAACACGGCAGGACCAAAATTACGTTGTTTATTCCTCTTCACTTTCAACGCCTTGCAAATTTCCTCCTCGTCTTCCGATTTCAAATCGGTCAGCTCGGATAACACAGAATCCGACGATTCATCGTCTTCGCCGCGTTCATGTTCATGATAATCGACATCATAATCTTCGTCGTCATTATCCCTAATATTCCGTTTTCTAGGCAGAATCTTTACCGATTCAAAGCCAACAGACGGCGAATTTATAATGTCGTCACAAAGAAGATGAAGAGACAGGTAAACCTTACCGCTGTCAGGCGACGTATATCGATACCTATATGATTTCCGATCACCAGTCCGCTCAATCTTCCAATCCAAAAGAAGGAGGCGTTTTCTGACGAGAAGAGCAAGATTATGATCAGGTTTTTTTCCAGAAGAGAAAGAGTTGGCATAATCTTCAATGGCGTTAGGGCAAAAAACAACGGCATCTAAAGATTGAGAAGAAACAAGCTCCCATTGTGGTTTGTGTGCAATTGTTTGGTTAGCATCCATGGTTGATTTGCAGCCGCTTTACGCTGTTCATATTTCGATTATAATGATGTATTTATTTATAGGTTTAGGGTAAAATCCCTTCTTCTTATTCTAATAGGACTCTATTTTCCTTTTCCAGCTAGTAAGTTTTGTTTGGTAGGTTAGAATTTGGATCAAATCTATAGAGTTTGACATAACTCATATCCATTGGTCATCGAGGCCCATATTTACGTCTCGATGTAGTTCAGCTCAAAACTATTACAAATGTACATGGACTTTATTGTAGATTCATCTCGAGTTTTAAGATGCTTGCGCGTTGTCCCTCCTAAAAATAGATGAGATGATTATTTACTTACTGGCGAAATTCTAAATTGAGATATATAATGTAAATTTAATGGATATAAATATCATGATAAAATACAAATAGAACAGATAGTATACTTCTAAATTATTGTTTCTTTAAATGATCTACATGCATGATAACTATTGTACCATAAACAAATAGTTGTTGTAGAGCTTATTGCATATCTAAGGGTAGCAAAGCTCATAAGCCTTGATAGAGTTGCGCCTTAAATTATAAAATGCCTTCAGGATTATAATGCGGTTTTTTCTCATGTTATAAATTACTCAAATGTTGATGCCTTGAGTGTAAGTAAGATGTTAATTATTTATCAAAAAAAAGTAAGATATTAATTTACTTGCATAGAGAATGTTATATTTGGGATAAGCTAAATTAAAAAGCCTCGTGATAGATGTATAAATAGAATAATATTATAAATAGTTTTGTAAACAAACTATACACGTGAGAATTACTAAAAAAAACTGGAGTTTAACACATGTCAAACTATTTGACGCACAATACATATGTGAGGATGGGTCAATATATTGTTTGCTTCAAATTACAGACCATGTATAACACTATGCGATTCCATCTCATCTTATAAGAAAACATGTAAGCGCTAGTATCTAAAACCATGGGAAAAAATCCTCAATCCTCAATTATCAGTTCTCATCCCTGTCCCCCATTTAAAGATAGTCTAATGTTAATTTTTATTATATTTTAATAAATATTTATTTCTCTCTCTTGTTTTTTTATATTTTATATTATAAAAATTGACACTTGATAATATTTTAATGGGGGCAGAGGATTTTTTTGCAAAACGATGATATGTTTTTTAATACCTTGTCTTCATATTTAATATAAATTTGTTCTCTGTGTCATGAAATAAAATTTAATTTAAGAATGATTTCACGGACTACCAACCCGTTGTAATATGAGAAGTTTAACTTTCTCATAAGAAAATTTCTATTTGGGAATAATGAATGTATCGAAACAGGCATGCATGAAAAACTGTAGACTTACCAAAATTTAACTTGTAAGTAATGCAATTTTGGCAATTTAACTAATGACTTTTTCCTTTTTAAAGATGGCAAAGCCAAATGTCGAATTTTAAGATTGAAAGTCATGCTGCTATATGCTAAATAAATATTTTCTCCGTTTTAAAATAATTATTGTTCTATAACCTTAGAAATTTTTTAAAATAAGTGTTATTTTTATATATCAAATGTGCATTTTTTAATATTTTGTTCATTTTACCCTTATTTAATGCATATTGAAAATGACAAAACATTTTTCATATTAACAAAAGTTATAGGGGTAAATAAGTATTTTTATTATTTTAATTAATGTGATCTTGATATTGACAAACAACCTTAAAATGAAATTATTTTGAAATGAAGAGAGTATAAAATCAAACAAACATGAAATCATATTTCTATCGGAAAAATTTAAGCTCAATGCATCTACACCCTCCTGAACTTGTTCAAAAAAGGCTGTTGTCAACCTGAACTTTCAAATGTGACAGATAGCCCCCTGTACTTGTCTAAAACACGTCACTTTACCACTTTTGCTGACCTGGCTTGGCACGTAAATAACCATCAAAATACATGCGCGTAAAGTATGTTGGTGGAATAGAAAATGAATACAAAAAATCCATAACATTCGTAATCTTACAATCCAAAATCCTTAATATATGTTCTTCATCTTCTTCAAAACTTCATGTCTAATCTAAATTTTTCTTTAATTAATCATAATATTATATCGATTCTTGACTCGTCATGTTCATCTTCTTGTTCTTGAAGGCGATATTTTTACGAGGGGGTAAAGTGACACGTTTTAGACAAGTACAGGGGGCTATCTGTCACATTTCAAAATTTAAGGTGGCAAAAGCCCTTTTCGAACAGGTTCAGGGGGGTATGCATTAAATTAAGCCAAAAATTTATATATGGTTTCCTTGGGTTCATGTTTCAGAGAATCAGTTGTGTCCTTGGCCTCTCTTCGCCTTCACACATCATGATATTGTGGCATAAGAGAAAAGTTGTATATGAAACATATCACTGCGGAAAATGTAGTTCTATATGTACTAATTGAACTTACATTCTACACAAGTGGATGGAAATGAATATAAATCGACTCCTGACTCATTCAAACATCATTTCAATTAGAAATATAAATTATCATAATCATTCTTTGGTTCAGACATTCTTTAATTAGAAAACAGTTTACTTGTATTTATGAAGATTCCGTAGATGTAGTAAATTGTGATGGCAATTGTTTACAATGATGTCTTTTTTATTGGACATTAAATATCATTGTTTTAAAAGTTTCGCTTTTGAACTAATTTGAGAGTCACCGTCCGACTACGTTTAGTGTCTAAACCCTGTTGATTTCCACCTAGGCTCACTACAACATAAATGAACAATTGTTACATTATTTATGTGTTGCATTAGTTGTGTAAATTGTTACAATAGGTCATTTTCATGTTACAATAGCAAAAAGACAAGCGTTAACAAATAATGTCGTTGCCTTAGGTCTATGGCAATGGTATTTATTATCTAATGTAACAGTTATATAAAATTAGATTAAGACGTTACAATAAAGCTACAGCAATGTTATACAAAGCTAATGTAATGCTAAATTTATTTTTGTAGCCATTACAATGGGTTAGCTATTGCAACAGAACTATGGCTAATGCAACGGTTGTCCTCGTAACAATTAAACTAGCTCAATCTATTGCAATGGTAATAATGGATTTGTTGCAATGGTTACAGTCGCATTTCTAGTGGTATTAAAATCATTTTTCACTTCACCATTACAATAGCTCATGCAATTGCAATGGTTTTTTTTCACTATTCGAAATAACATAAATTATTGCGACAATTATTTTTCATATTGCAACAATTTCAATGATTTTATATTTATTGGTACATTATAGTAATACAATGATGCATATTTGGTTCAACCTAATATGGCATACCCTTTAATTAACAAATTATCATATTATCATTACAAAAAGGCGAGGCATGTTTTAACAAAATTCATATATATTCTAGTAACTCGCCGCGTAATAAAATTGTTCAAAATAAAAGGAGTTTAATGTATCTCATACATTATAATATTAAAAGAATATTCTCCAACTAACTAAATTGTTCATCCATCACATTCTTCATTCCAATTGTTGGTTCCCTTCATCCGAATTATCATGTTCCTACACACAATCCAATTCCAATCTTAGAT
>CATIWQ010210800.1:0-10596 GCA_949673415.1 Euphorbia schlechtendalii
TGATATAAAATTAAAATATATTAAACTAAACATCTTGATCTATCTAGATACAATAAACATTGTCATTTCCATGGTTTATCTTCAAGTATTGTAGTGCTTAATGTTGTTCAATCAAGGTTGGAGTCATTACCTATAAAAAAAGAAAACCAAAGTAAGACGAAGAAATGAAAAAGTAAGATGCAAAATTAGTTTTAGTCATTTCCCTTTCCTTGTCAATTTATTCCTAATATTATTTTCTCATAAAACAGACTTGTGTTCAATTATTCAAATGCCAGAGGTTAGAATTTTGCATTCCAAAGGAAAGCATATGATGAGAAAAAAAAGTAAATTTAACAGTATAAAGAAGTGTACCTTAGTTTGAATTAACGGATGGTAGCAAAGTTATTCTACAGTTGTACTCTAAAACTTCTCGGTATTAGTGTTGCAATTTAGCCTGCAATGAAATTTCTAACAAATTGAAACAAAGAACATATATTAAAATATTATTAGTTCTGCAATAGTCTAATCATAAATTATGAGAAATTTCCAAGCAGAAAATATCTAACACTACAGTTTCTCTCTAACATAATGGTCTTGTTCAAATGGCTCTAGGATTACTTGTTCAGATGGCTTGAACTGCTCTTGTGTCATCTTTTTCACTTCACTTTCAAATGGAAAATTCACAAATTTTGACAATGTCATAAAATACTTCATATTATGTACATTTCTAACAAGCTCAAAACAACAAGTATAGACTGTATAGTGGAGTAGTTGGCTTGTTCGTTTTTGAATTATAATAGATCTTTTAATTTCCACCAATTACATCTTTTCATTGTCAACATTTTCAAATAGTGAGTCCCCACCACAAAAATAGTATTATGTTGTTTTTCTCTATAAAAGGCTAAACTCCCTTGCTTTATACTGTCAAACATATATACTCGAAAATGGGTAAGGGAAAAGGCAGTGCAAAAATAGCCATACTCACTTTGGTTGCAATATTGTACTTAATGGAACAAGTCAATGGTGCCACTTACACAGTTGGTGGCTCTTCTGGTTGGACTTTTAATGCGGCTTCTTGGCCTAAAGGTAAAAGCTTTAAAGCTGGTGAAACCCTTGGTATTTTTCTCTTGGGGCCCTGAGTAAGCATCCGGCGGACAAGATCCTTGGCACTTACTGATATCGATGGCCATGTTTGACTTTCAAAGTCAATCTCACCTTCTAATGTATCATCGAATATGCCCTTCTCATTCTCTGAAAAGGATAAGTAACAGTTCACTATCTGGTCGAAATGTGCAATCAATATACTTTCAAAACAGTTGAAAAAACATTAAATGATAATCTACAAACTGCTTTGATTATCGAGAACTATGAGATATATTATCCTTTACCTACCTAAAATGGTGGAACACCATTGAGTAAGATGTAAAGTATAACTCTGGCACTCCAAATATCGGTTTCTTTCCCATATTTGCATCGTAATACTTCAGGAGCAACATAAAATGCACTTCCAACTATGTCTCGGTATGCCTCCCTGAAGAGAGTGTGATACGTTTTATCAGAATTTAGTTCATAGTCAAACCAAAGGATTTGACCCAACAACAATCTTGTATCTCAAAAACATGAAGTTTAATTCTTTTCAAGAGTTACGACATTGTTATCAGTAGTTAGATCAAAATGGATGTTAACATAAAGTGAAATCCTACAACTTGTTTCAACATCAATAAACATAATGATAAAAATTGAAGCAAAACCACAGAGACTGAGTTTTTTTATTTTCGCATCATAGTCACGTTAAAACAAAATGCGCTGTAGAATCCCGGAGAACAAATACAGTGTAAAGAGAAAACAACAAGTATCTAATAATCAAGACAAACTCAAACTGACCATTTAGCCTAGAAAATAATGTGTTCATGTTTCAGTTTTCATAGGCCATAACTAGTCAAATTAAGGTCCATCAAATAGCAAATCTACCTCAAACCAATCAAAATAATCAGCAAATCATTTAGTTATTTTGACTAAATTCTATATCAAATTAATATGGTAAACATCTGCAGCAAGACCAAAATGCAAAACATCAATGGGCAAACATATGAATACTTTCAAGATTAATTCATCATACCTTCTTCAATAAACATAGAAAGGCTAAAATCAGTAGCCTTCAAAGCAGAATTAGGATCCTTACTAGATAGCAAGAAATTCTCAGGCTTAAGATCCATATGCATCACACCCATAATATCCTTACATGAAATCAACGAAATCTTTAACACTATTTTAGAATATTAACTATTTCTCTTCTAAATATAGCGTAATAGTATAAACAAAAAGATTTACATAGAACCCCGAGGATGAGAGGGAACAACACTTCCCCTCTACCATTCAACTCACTAATTTTAATCGATTCCACTACTATACACTACGGTAGGTCATTAATGTTCTGAAATTTGGGGAAAACTAATGATTCGCATGCCAAATTGATAGAAACAACTAAATTAGAACACATGCATGATTTAAAAAAACTAGAATGAAATTGAAGATCCCCATTACCTAAATAAGAGTGTTGTTGCTCCAGTTTTCTACCATTTTTTAAAGAAAATTTATTTGGTCATCTTATTAGAGGAGCAAAAATACCGGCAACTGTTGATAATGAAGATATTAACTTGAACGAGAGGATTACAGGGGAGTAAATTGAGTGCTGGTGAAGATAGTGACATAAGAGTGGCGGAGACGTAAGTGCAGAGTCATGCCTTGGATTTGTCGATGACAAAAGGGAAGATAATAGGAGCTGCGATTTTGAAGGGAAGATGACTAAAAGAGAAGGTGAAGTTGAAGATGGCAGAAGAGATTAAAGAAAGAAGATGAGGATTGCAAAACCCTAACTTTGTAAAACAAAGAGAATAAGCAAGGTAGAGAGAGGGAGGAAGATATTTAGAACGACAAGTCTAATTTTTTTAGAATTTTAAATTATTTTTTATTTTGTTATTGAATATATTCCGTCAAATAAATGAGCGGGAGATAAGCCCGCCGCTTATTTTTACTATTTATGTACATTTTGGCAACATTATAGTGGAAGGTGTTGATATCAAAAGTGCATTTTACATCCATCAAAATTTATTACATCACTTTTAGAATACTTTTTTTAATTATGTTGCAACAGATCGATTTTTTCTTGAAAATTGCAACACTTTGATGCAACACTAGTAGTTTCTGTTGCAACAGGCCATCTATGGCACAATGTATGCACCTATGTATTCTATAAGGTCTTTTTCCATGGTTTAATACATTAGAGCATAACCAATGGTTATACATAAGTATCTTACAATTTTCTTAACGATGTTTCAGTGCTCTATTACCGGAATGAACTAATATATTACTTCAATGCACACAACATGAGTTATATTAGGTTTGAAGTATAACATAACATATGTAATGCCAATATATGGAACATTTTCCATATCCTCCCACTTGAAAGAAGTTTTAGGATAAATACTTACGCTAAGAATCACATTCTTTGTCATCAGAATACTTATTGATTCATAATTCTGGATATAGAATCTTTCTCAAATTCTTTTTGTGCTAGATCCTAGAGAAAAAAGTACTCCCTTCATTTCAAAATAATCACCGCTTTTTGGTTGTTTGTCAATACCAAGATGACATTAATTAAAGTAATAAAAATACTTATTTACCCCTATGACTTTTGTTAATTTGAAAGTTGATTGGATACTTTATTCTTTTTGTCATTTACAATGTGCATTAAGTAAGGGTAAAATGGATAAAATTTTTAAAAAGGTGCATTTTGAAATCCTAAAGCGATAATTATTTTAAAATTTTCCTAAAATCCTAAAGCGACAGTTATTTTGAAATGGAGGGACTATTAATTATCTTATCTATCCATTTAGATCTTGATCCTAGGACCTATGCAAACCTTTCCACAACTTACATCTTGAAGTTACTCGACACCCAATCTTTCATTGGTATGGTACATACACAATGGTTCTCATTTATCATTCTAAATACCATAACCTTAAAACCTCATGAGATTATAAATTAACTTATTCAATTCAAGAAACATCGTGTTTACGAATCATTGGAACAAATATTATTAATTTTTCCATATAGATGTCTCATGAAAATTCCCCACCATGAATAGAGGTCCATACACCTACTTGATGTAACTTTAAGGAATATACAACTACTAAAGTTAAAATAATTCATATAGATGAAATTCTGGCAACGGGAATGAATATATTCATATAATATATTCTTATTAGTTTGAATATACGTATCCCTTAACTATAAGCCTAATGCTCTTACTTTACTTTGAGAATCCACTTGTTTCAATATTTTTTATGTCCTTCAAGCAAGTTAACTTATTTCTACTTCCATCACACGCAACTATTCATCTCCCTTTAAACACTTAATTTTCAAGGTTTGAACAATTTTCCATTTAAATTTCTTTGGTTTCGAATTCTCATAAATATGTCTCTTATATCAATTATAACTCGAATTCTTCCTTTTAAGCTCAATTTTGTGATCTCACTCGAGTTAAAAATATTATAATGATCTAAGCTCGCACTTGAAAAATATTGACTCCCACTTGGACTAATAACACTTTGAGTTCTCAATTCCCCCATGGAACAAGATCCCTTATTAATGTGATCATCATTATTTATCCGCATTAGCTTAAATAATCATGCTGCAGAGGAAGGTAAATGCAAATTAACTTATTATTTTTATGATTTAAAAATTGATCGCCAAGTTATTTAAATATGTGCTGAATGCAACTTTAAGGCTAAATATACAAACTACTCAGCTTGAGTTGACTTAGTTTGTCTACAAATAGTGTTGAGTAAAACTTACTCAGCTCAGTTTGGTTTTCAAGCAAATTAAACTAAGAGAAATGTGATGTATGAGCACAAAAACTATCAAAGAAATAATAAAGAGTTAAGGATGGAAAACACCTCGATTTTGTTACACATGATGTATTCCCTAGAGGCAATTAGAGTTATATGTCTTTATTAGTCACTAATGTATGAATAATTTCATATTATTGTTTGTTAATAATAAGGCCTCTTTGTTATATATCAATGATTGTTTCTAATTATGTAACTCGCTGGTATTATATGTGTGCTATTATGTATGTATATATATTCATTGATATAATAAGACAATGTCCATGACTATTTCATAGCGTGAAAGTGCAAGGACATAGTGGGAGCTATGTGGAGTGAGAACTGCACACACGTGTTACTATGAAAAGTCTAAATATCTCTAGTCATAGTTTCATTGAGACTGGACATCAATGAAGTAGCATGTGTAGGCTTACTCCTTGGATGAGTCCAAGCAACCAATCTCATAAGTTGAAGATGGTACCTTGAGTTAACACATGCATGTATTCAGGTAATACATTGGAGAACACTATAAAATAAACACTCACAAATAACTATACTCATGTATTAGTGTCATGTCTTATTGTAGTAGTTGTACAAGTATCCTCAGACATGAAATACTGGTTACCTTGTGATGGAGTTGCTATACTTAGGGTCGTACTTATTCATACCCTAGTGATTAGGATGATACGGGGTGATTATAAGTACAATGATGATCTTCCGTTGGTAAGTTGAGTAGTCAAGATGGGATCAATCGCTCTTGATATAGTGATATAATGGGAGTTGTACCTTAAGGACTCTTATTAAAGTGACACACTTATAAACCTCTGATCAAAGTATGAGAATGTAGAATAAGTCTCAAGTCAATCTCAATACATAAAGGCGAGTGGTGTTCATCGTGAACGAATCTAATTCCAGGATAGCTACAGCTATTACACGAGCTAACACTTAGCTCAATAAATTGGATGGTACTTAACCTGATGGATGGAGTGTATTGTACTATTTACTGTTGTAGAACTATATCAAGTTACAGGCACGTGAAGTTCCGAGCATCGAGGGATCAGACGCCTTTGCTAGAAAGCCCATTTGATCGTCTAGAGTTGTCAGGTTCCATATCAGCTTGGAACACTAAGTTTAAAGGTTCACGGATGGGAAGCCAAGTTTTAGTTTACCTCTATTAGCTCTATACTTTGAGATCTTATGAGGTTACACACATTGGGCCTTCATCGAATTGAATAAAGAACTTATAGACGGGTTATATACCAAGAATGAAAGGGAGAGCCAAACTTGTTTTGGATGGACCATTAAATGGTCGGACCAAATAATATTTAAAAGGGGATTTGGAAGAATTGCATAGTGTGGAGAAAGGGAATTTTTCCCGTTACGAGTGGGTCCCGTGAACACGGTGTTTGACATTATGTATGTCCTAGAGGCAATTAGGGTGACATATCATTATTAGTTATAATGTACAAATAGTTTCAGATTGTTGTTTATTCATAAGTTTTTGGCTAAACTCATTCCGAAAGGCTCATCCCCAGCAACGGTGCCAAAAACTTGTTCGCAAGTTTTTGGCTACACTCGTTCCGAAAGGCTTATCCCCGGCAACGGCGTTAAAAACTTGTTCACCACTTTTCTACTGATAAGTTTAATAGTTTGTTCAAAAGATTCAGCTATATATCAATGGTACCAAAAACCTATTCATGAAAAATATAGGTGTTGTCAGTACCTCTTATCAAATAGAAAAATGATGATAACTACAATTATACAGTTGCGATGTAGTTTTAAAAGAAATCGATACCACAGGGAAGGGCTAGTGATAAGTGTATAATTACACTTATTATCATCATAATTTTATATAATAAACACTATAGTTTTAGTCATTTTTATACTTCATATACAAGATTTCACGTGGTATGTAGTTGTTTTTTATGCAAATGTAGAATACTAAGTAAATCTTGGGAGTAAAATAAACTAAAGTGGAATTCTATGAAAAAAAGAGTGCAAAAAGGTGCAAAATGATGCGTGGAACTTGAAGATTTGGCTTAGGATCGAAGCTGTCAAAGATTGGAGAAGTTACAAGGAGATTTCTGAAGAAAAACTCAATTCATGGTCGTGACATTCATTCGCGGTCGCGACTTGTTCACGTCAGAAACAGAAGTCTGCCAACAAAGATTCACGGTCGGGACATGTACATCCCGATCGCGACATGGACAGTTTTCTGGTATTATCTTCTTAACTACCAACAGCCAGATAAGTATAATCAACCACCATCAACCGCCATCAATTGCCAACGAACGAAAACTTATCAGGAGTCAACCAATCATGAAAAGGAGCCTATCCATTGTGGATTAAATCAAAGCCTCTCAACCAATCACATTGAAGAGATGCAATCTTTCACCAATGGATGTGACTCTTCGTTTAGATAGACGTAACCCTTCAAACTCTATAAATAGGGCTCCAAATCCTCAACAATTTCATGTGCATTGGATGGCACCGGAGTGTAGAATAAAAGGGTGGAAAAATAGTGCATAATGTGTGCATATATAGAGAGTAAAAATGTCTAGTTTTCGCTACGTTCATGAGTGTTAGCGAGAAAATGTATAAGTGATTCGAATCCTTATTTCGATCACTAGATTTCTCTACATATTCGAGCGATTTTTGTATAAGTGTAATTTCAAATCACTTATCAATAAAAGTTTTCGTTCTTCAATATTCGTTTATTTGATATTCGCAAAGAATAGCTTCCTAGCGGAGGTTCTGTACGGGCCGAGACCGAATTCAAAGTAGATACAGGAATTGCGGGAATTGACGACTCCCATTAAAGAGTGGATACGGTTTGATCAACTTTAGTTTTCACTTGCATACCTTACAACTTTGCTTTGCCTTCTACTTATACTTTCTATTTCGAAGTTTCTGATATGTCTATGTGTCATAATGCGTAGTTCGTGCTAAGTCTTTTATGTTAATCAAGTTATATGCGTTGGCATTAATTTTGAGAGTAGTTTCGGGATTAACAATATCGTGTATAATCACTGGATCTGTAATAAAAAGTTGTTTAGTGAGCCAACATTTTTGGAATGGTAACTTGCTAAATATGACTATGTGAGAGTGACATGTACTAAGCATAGTATTGACGTTGTCCAGGTTTATATATTTGACTTAATTCATTTGCGCTAGGTTTAGAAAAGTTATTTCATGTGTTGCTCTACGGTGAATAATTGAATTTCTGAGTGTCTAGAACCGAGTATGTTAAATTAATCTAGTGAACGTAATATCTTTGATAACCTTGCATGATTTCTTTACTATACTTGTTTGTAGGGAATATCTATATACTTTTATCTTTTCTAATCTTTCATGCATTTATCTATCCATCCATCATTCTAATCCTACACAATTAAATAATCTATTTTATTTTTCTTTTGTTCCGTTCCTCTATTTGATCTTTAGAACTAGTCCTTCCCTGTGGGATCGATATCTTTTAAAACTACATCACAACTGTATACTTGCAGTTATCATCATTTTTCTGTTATAAAAGGGGTATTGACAACACCTATATTTTTTGTGAACAAGTTTTCAGCATTGTTGATATATAGGCAGACTCTTCGCGTAAAAGTTATTAAATTTATCAGTGGAAAAGTGGCGAACAGCTAGTTCTAAAGATCAGCAAGGAAGATAAAATAAGGAAAATAAAATATAATAAGGTAAAGTTTTAGGAAAGAAGGGTTGGAATGAAAAATGAGTAAATATAAGTATGAAAGATTAGAGAATCTAAATTTATAGATTTTCCCTGTGAAATATATATAACAGAGAAAGAATGCAAGTTCAACAAAGTTTTTACGATTCACTAAACTAATCTAATAGACTCGGTTCTAAATACTCAGATGTTCAATTATTCACCGCAGAGCAACACATGAAATGACTTTTCTAGATCTAGTGCAAACAAATTAAGACTATCATATAAACCTGGACAACATCAATACTATGCTTAGTACGATTCACTCTCACATAGCCACATTTAGCAAGTTACCATTCCAAAAATGCTGGCTCACTAAACTACGTTATATCATAGATCCAGTGATTATACACGATATTGTTAACCTCGAAATTACTCTTAAAATTAACTCCAATGCATATAACTTGATTAACATGAAAGACTTAACACAAAATACGCATTATGACACATAGACATATCATAAACTTTGAAAAAGAAGTATAAGTAGAAAACAAAGAAAAGTTGTAAGTTATGCAAGTGAAAGCTAAAGTTGATCAAACTGTATCCACTCTTTAATGGGAGTCGTCAATTCCTGCAATTCTTGCGTCTGGTTCGAATTCAATCTCAGCCCGTATAGAACCTCCGCTAGGATGCTATTCTTTGCGAATATCGAACAAATGAATGTTGAAGAACAAAAGCTTTTATTGATAAGTGATTTACAAGTACACTTATACAACAATCGCTCGAGAATATAGAGAATCTAGTGATCGAAACAAGGATTCAAATCACTTAAACATTTTCTCGCTAACACTTATGAACGTAGTGAACTCTCTATCTACACACACTATATGTAACCCTATAATTTCACTCTAATGCTCTCCTCTCTGGTTGTGCACTATGACGCACGAAATTGTAAGGTTTGGAGCCCTATTTATAGTGTTTGAAGGGTTGCGTCTATCCAAATGAAGGGTTGTGTCCATTGGTGAATGATTGCATCTCTTCATTATGATTGGTTGAGAATCTTTGATTTAATCCACAATGGATAGGCACCTTTTCGTGATTGATTGACTTATAATAAGTGTCTTTTCATTGGTAGTTGATGGCGGTTGATCATGATTATTTGGCGTTTGGTAGTTATGAAGATAATACCAAAAAACCGTCCAAGTAGCGACCGTGATATACATGTCACGATCGTGAATCTTTGATTGACAGACTTTTGATCTGAAGAAGAACTAGTCGCGACCACGAACGGTTGTTGCGACCTTGAGTTGAGTTTTTCTTCAGAATTCTCCTTGCAACTTCACCGATCTTTGACAAGTTCAATCCTAAGCCAAATCTTTAAGTTCCATGCATCTTTTTGCACCTTTTTCACTCTTTTTTCATAGAATTCCACTTTAGATCATTTTACTCCCAAGATTTACCTAGTATTTACATTTGCATCAAAAACAACTACATACCACGTGAAATCTTTTATATGAAGTATAAAAATGGCTTAAACTATAGTGTTTAGTGTATAAAATTAATATGATATTAAGTGTAATTATACACTTATCAATCATCTTAATTCTTTACAAATAGAAGATTTTCTTCTATTTTTCCTATTCACGTTCGTGACTTCCATTCACGCTCATGAATTCATGTTAAAACTTTCTATTTCTCAAAATTCTGTTACTCACGATCACGACTTGCGATCACGATCGCTACTTGTGCGATAACTGCAGTAGCTTGGGCAATTATTCGACAGTTATTAAACTAAACTCTATGAAATTGATGCACTACCATTCATCAATCATTCACTTCTTCATTCTAAAATCTTCCTTCTAAATCCAAATTTTTTCCAAACAAAAATTCCTTCATTTCTTACAAAATTTCTTTCTTACACAATGGTTTTTCCAACAAATTTCGGAGTCTTTCAACCTACGAATATCCAGGAATGGTATGAAGCACTATTCCCAATTTATTCAGAGGTGGAAGGAGATCATTATGAAATGATAAGAGTTACCGAGTTTAAGAGTTCAT
>CATIWQ010210802.1:0-11945 GCA_949673415.1 Euphorbia schlechtendalii
TTCATATTTTTTGCTAAAGTTTAACATTTAAACTCAATTTTATGACTTATACTACAAATATATTTGGAATTATTTTTTCACAATTATTTTTTAGTAATAAATTTTAATTTTTTTTAGTTGAAACAATTAATAGTTAGGCCAGCGGGCCGGGCTTGGTTTTGATTATTTTATTAAAGGCCCGGCCCGACCCGAACCCGATGTATTTTTTCATGGGTTTGGGCCGGGCTTGGGCTATTCATTATTTAGCTAGGCCCGAACCCGGCCCGGCCCGGCCATGCCCAGGTCTAATACTAATTATAACTAATAACAAGTCTATTAGAATTAAGTAACAAATGATATTATTAAATACTTTTAATGAAATATTAATATCATTCATACTCATTAATATTAATCTTTTTAAAAACTTTTATTTTTATTATTAATGTTTAATAAATTAAAAAATTACTCAAACTATGAATTACTAAAAACACAAAATATATTATTTAAATAGCTTTAATATTGTGAGCACATTTTCAAATCAAAATTTGAAAAATTAACCTCATCAAGGATTTAAATATGTTTAGAGGGACAAATATTATCTTAAATAACATTTTTAAACATAATTTGAATTTTCAGTAGTTGTCGAATAAAAACATTTAGCTTTTTTTGTATTAATTGAAAAAAACAAAACAAAATCCCTAAAAAACTCCCCAAACCCCCACGTTTCTGCACCATTTTCTACAGTCTGTTGTTTTCAGAGAATTCTCAGCCGAAATTCTCTACAGATATCCAGAAATGGAATCCAATAATAAATCTAGCCATTCCCATGCCTGCGCTGCTTGTAAGTATCAGCGACGAAAGTGCAAATCCGATTGTCCTCTTGCCCCCTTTTTCCCTTCCTCTTCTTCCGCTGATTTCGTCGTTGTTCACAAACTATTTGGCATCAGTAATATTTTGAAAACTCTTCGTTCCTTCGATTCTCAGTCTGCTAAGGAAGCCGCCATTAAGACGATGATCTTCGAGGCCAAAGCTCGCGCTGCCGATCCCGTTGGCGGCTGCCACCGTATGATATGCCATTTGAAAAATCAGATTCAGGTTTCCCGGGACGAACTTCAGACTATTCGTCAACAGATTCAGTTATATAAGCTTGTTACGTCTCAGTCTCTGATCAACAATGGTGCTTTGCCTCAATTTTCAGGGGAATCGAGTTTTGTTAAGGGGAATTGTGACAGTCAGCAGGTGTTCGATGGAATGCCTGAGAAAGTGGAAACTGAAGAAAGATTTAGCCAATCGTCGGGTGTAGACGGCGGGCGTGATGCTGATCTATTGTTTGCCATTTTATCACAATCTGATAAATCTTCGGTTACTATGGATCTGAATGAAGACAGAAAACCGCTCATTGGTGTATTTGATGGAAAAATCATAGTGGATTCAAACATCAGGTTAGTTTAATATATATGTTTGGTCATTTGAAATTCCTAAATAAATAACTTTACGTGCTTATGAACTTTCACTATAGGTGGCTATTCGCATCACTTAATTGGCGTTACGAATGGAAAAATTAATAATTTATACACCATTGAATTCATTGATGAAGGAAGTGAATATAGTTGATGGCTTTTGTCCACTAGCAAAACTGATGACAATCATAAAAGTAACAAAAGCCACAACTTTTTTATACACTAGGGGCAATTTCTAGTATATTTATGCTAATTTGCAAAATGTGAAATCTATTATGGATTACTACACTTAATTTCGTACGAAAACTATTATTAATGTCTAAGCTTAATGGTAATACTAAACTTGCAAATTCTAGTGTTAGAATCACATCATTGCGTAATTATGTACAAAAAATCATAAAAACTAAAATTATTATGAGTTTTGCATGTATGAATTAACATAAGCGATGATCTTATATATAGGGACAATGACAAAGTGTTGTTGGAGGAACATCACAAGTTAGTTCAACTTGAAAAGGGGCACAAGGATAATTTCCAACAAGGTTCTTTCTTGAAGATGATAACTGTAGATGAGTGACAAGCGAATTTTTTGGGGTTTGAGCTGATAGTGCTTTGTTAATTAAGTTTCTTAGAACGCTAATTATTTAGTAAATTTATCTGTTTAAAAAGGACACGCAAAGAAAATCATTTATACGAATCCTTTTCATAGGAAGATTTATGGGGCGTTTGTGAACTCAATAGACAACTCCTTTTAGTTTTCAAGTTCCTTTTAGTTTTCAAGTTCTTAAGCTTTTGGTTACGTTGCTTTTGGCTATTTGTTAACTCGTTTTACAGCTATATCTAGGGATGGTAACGGATCCGTGGATCCGGATTCGTTTTTTAAGATCTGGATCTTAATTTTATAGATCCGTCGGATCCGGGTCCAGGAAAACGGATCCCGGTCCAGATTTGATAATGAAACCCGGATCCGGACCCAGGTCCGTAATTAAAGATTAATTATACTTTTTTGTTTATTATTTAGCTCGAAAATATTAGATAATTAATATTATTTGATATCCACGTAAATCCAATTATATGAACATAATTAAATGAGCATGTAAACTATTTAAAATAAGGTGAAATGTACAAGTATGGAAGTTGAAACTAAGAATTTGATGTTAATTACATGGACCCGGATCCGTGGGATCTGTTAGATCTGGATCTGGATCCTAAAATTATGGATCTGCTGGATCGGAATCGGATCCGGATTCAATATATTCAAACGGATCTCGATCGGGTCCAAGCTGGACCAGGTCCGGATCCGGCCCATTGCCATCCCTAGCTATCAAACGGGCCCTAGTTTAATACTGTGTAAATAAATGCACTGCAATTCAAGTTCAAAGAATAAGCTGCAATCAAATATTCAAATGTTACATTTAGGTGGGAGGGGGCTAAAAGAATTACGGCTTGATGCATTAGAAACTCCTGAACTTGTCCTTAAATAATATTTTTTTCCCTCTAAACTTTCAAATATTCCAAATAACTACCTGAATATGCAAATATGTATCAATTTGCCCAATCAATGTCAAGTATCAACTTCTGACTGGTTTGATTTTTAAATATATCATTTTTCAAGATTTTTCAATCTTCAATAAGAATTTTACACGTGTCATTGAAGGGAAAATTGGTACACCTTTACTAGTTCAAGTGATTATTTGGAATTTTAGAAAATTCTGTGAGAAATTATGTTTAAGGACACATTTAGGGTGTTCTTGAAGTATTCAACCTAAAATTAATGCCAAATCCTTCAATTGTAATGTGCTGGACTTATAACCATGTCAGAGATTCCAATGGACCACTAGTTCTAAAGTCCTAACATTTGTGCCTTGGGGGGCTGTAGCCATGGGAGCCAATGGTCCCCAATTTCCAGCCCATTTAGACATGCATTAAAGGAAAACAACAAACAAGTAAAAAAGTGGCTAGCTGGTGGCGTATTATGTGGTCACCAATTTTGTTTGTTTTTATTTTGTTAATTTGATAGGCCCCCAATCCCAATTCGCTTTCAAACTTCTAAGAGACGGCTGGCCCTTCCACTGCCAGTTAATACATTTGACAAACAAAACTACACGGTTGGATTTTGGGTTATATGGCTGTTAAATACACGTGTCTTTACTATGGTTGCAGCAATGGTACACAACTACAAACACACTAATGATCATCTAAATGAAAACATACATGAAAGAATCTCAATAAATTATTGTTATAAAAACTCACCAAAACATTACGCATAAAATTTTATGATGATAATTACTAGCCTGAATTTAACTAATCAACTGCTAAAGTAAATATTATTGTCTGATACACAAGGAGAAGAATCAGAAGAAAGGTCATTAAGAATAGAATTAGAGGCGCAACCCTTTATTCTAATATCTTCGATCATCCTATAAACCATATTCATCTTTGGTCTATCTCTTGGAAATGGTGCTAAGCAAAGCCATGCTACTTCCATTAGTCCCACCATCTCCTTCACCATTTCCTTATCCCTACTCAGTTCGAAATCTAAAATTTCCCAACTCCATTCTTCCAGCGGAACTCTCTTTACCCATTTGACCAGGCTCGTTTCCTCTTCCCCGCCCGCCATTTTCCCCGTCAATATCTCAAGCAGAATCACTCCGAAGCTGTACACATCGCATTTCTGAGTGTACTTCGTAGAGCCTATGATCGTGCTGTGATTGTTGTTGGAATCTAGCTCGGGTGCTCTATACGAAGCGGAATTCGAATTTTGGGGGGATTGCAAGAGTTGGTATATGCCAATGTCGGAAATAGAGGCATTGAACAATTCATCAACTAGTATGTTTGTAGATGTTAGATTTCCATGGAAGAGCTTGGCTTTGTTGTATCCATGGAGGAAAGCTAGCCCTTTTGCTGAACTTGAGGCCAATTCTAGCCTTTTTGCCCACTCCAATGGTGTCCTCCCTGGTCCTCTATTCCCTGCACAAATCCAAACAAAATCTATTATCAGTATAGTCATGGTATAGTTTGGTATTGCTTTCTAAAAAATAATATGCTGTCAAAAGAAAAGCTTCTCTATTTCGCTTCACATATGACAACAAATTTTTAAGCTCGGAAAAGTAACTTCAAACTTGACATGTGTCAATTCGAAGCATAAAATTTGATTTGTCAGAAGATTTATCAGTCAGGTTTTGGGTACAAACCATGTAAGAGAAAGTGGAGGCTTCCTTTTGAGAGAAAATCATAGACCAAAAGCAATTCATCTTTGGAGTTATAGTAAGCTCTAAGGCTAACTATGTTTGAATCCCTAATCCCACCAATCATTCTCAGCCACCCACTCACCTCCTTCTTCCGCCGCTCTCTAATCCTCTTCACCACCACCACATCGCCGCCGTCCATCTCCACCTTGTAAGTGGTTCCGGCGGCACCCTTTCCCAACAACTCAGCCGATGATTTCAGCAAATCATCCACGTCATTAAACCGCTTGCACCCTTCAAACACCACCATTTCTTCGCCGTCTCTCGAACTGCCGCCTCCGCCGTAGTAATATCCTCCGATTTGTGGCTCTCTCCTCTTGATTACTTCTCCGTTGGTTTCGTTGTTTCTCCTTTTCCTGTAATAACAACAGAAAACAACACTAACAACCGCCGCCGCAATCGCGACCGCGTCTATTCCCACAATCACCAACACCAACCAGTTTTTCCGTTTCCTCCCTGTTACTCCGCCGCTGGATTTCGCCGGTTGGCTTTGTACTTCCACAGTCTGATTGAAGCATTCGCGCGGTGACGGCGCACCGCAGAGGTCACCATTCCCGGCGAAAGAACTAGCCGGAAATCCCGACATCCAGGCTGGTATTTTACCGGAGAGAAGGTTATTCGACACATTGAATTCCGAAATTGAAGAAGGCAAAGGATTAACGGAATCGAAACTGCCGTTGAATGAATTAGCCTCAAGCCGTATAGTAAGCAAATGAGGCAACGAGGCGAGATCGGTCATCGGAATAGCGCCGGCAAAGTAATTGTGAGAGAGGTCAAGGCGGTGGAGGCGTCGGAGAGATGAAATCCCGGGAGGGAAAGTACCGGAGAGATGATTGTGAGAAAGGTACAGAAGCTTCAAATTGGGCCATGAATTGAAATCGAAGGAAGGGAAAAAGGAGACATTGTTGTTCTTCAAGCTAAGGAGTCGGAGTTGAGTGAGTTGAGTGAGCGAGTTAAGAGAGCCGGTGAGGTTAAGGTTTTCGAGGACGAGTTGAGTGACTCGGTGAGTCGAATTGTTGCAGGTGACGCCGAACCAGGAATTGAAGCAGGGATGGGTGGAATTAAGCCAAGAAGAAAGAAACGGAGAAGGTGTTGATAAGGAAGCTTTGAAAGAAAGAAGAGCAGCCGAGTCTGATGAAGAAGAAGAGACGCCATTGAAGAAGAGGAAGAAGAAGAAGAAAGGAATCATTTTTCTGTTTGTTTTCTCGGGAAAGAAAATCGGGGGTATAACGTTAAGTAGCCGTTTGAAAAGTGTTAAATGCTTGTTTGTATAGAGTAACTTAATCCGTGTTTGGAGCGCTTCATGCTTAATGGTTTTTAAACTGTTATTGGGTCCGTTACAGCAATAGTATTAGTTGTTGTTGTGATTTTTTTTATCCTGAATAGGTAAAAAATGTTGGAATTAAATGCACAGCAGGAGGTTGTCAGCTATGGATTTGGTTTTTTAAGAATCGGGTTGGACAATTTGTTTAGGTAGAATTTTTCGTAACATTTTTATAATTTTTGGATCCGGTGATTCGACGTAATGGAATGTATTCGGATAATACATTGAAGATTGCTATAAAATAGACACTCGAGAATAATTATATTCATGTGTTGGTGTTAGTCTTATTGCAATAATAGTATGAGAGGCTTAGGCGGGTATTAATCGTGACCTGGGCAGGACTTAGACGCTAGTCGGCAAGGTTAAAACGTTAGGAGTAATCGAGCAGAGACCCTCAAAATATTTTTTTTTTTGTTAAATCACAGGTATTTCGAACCCGCCTTAGGCGGGATCCGACTAATCCTGCTTGACCGAGTTTGCGGAATAAGGCCGAAAGTCTCCCAGTGGTTGGCGGGGTTCGAACCCATGATCTCAAGGGTCACCACAGCTCCGTGTTTTTGTTAATTAATATATCATATGCATTTTAAAAATCGGCCTAAACATCTATTTACATATCGAATTTTTCAAATTGATGATAAAATTTTAATTGAATTAATTTTTCTAACTTATTAATAAGAAATAAAAAATAGAAAAATACAAACCCCCTTTTAAGCATCGATTAATTCCCGCTTAGATGTTGGAGGGTCAATCCGACTAACTAGCTCCTAGTGTAGTGTCATGGATTCTATTAAAACAAACAATCATGCATTATTATTTTAAAATAAATATATTTAGGAGTAGTTTTAATTTAGATAGGATTTTGTTGGATTAACTAACCATAATTAGTTTTGTACGATGAGTAAGTGAGGAAATAGAGTAAGGAGTGCGAAAAGTGAGAAAGAGACGTTTGGAATGAAATGATGGAGTCCAGTTGTTTATGAACAAGAAATGATGCATTTGTAAATCAACTTGTAGTCCCAGTCTTTATCAACACTTACCTGTTATTATATTTTTGTTTTTTACATTTTATATTTCTTTTTCTTTCTATTTATCGGATACTTTCTAAATGATGCTCCAGAAAAACCACACGTAGACGCGTAATAGAAGATTGCTTCATCAAAAATAAAAATTGAAAGTTGCTTATCACATGTTTTCAGGTGTGGGAAAATCACTGTGATATCCAAACATGAATAATATACCTTCAAAAATGTTCAAAGGTGATAAACTTTGAAGAAGAAAGAAAAACGAGAAGAGCAGGAACAGAGAAAATTGTATATTGAACAACTGGAAAAGTATTTTTTACAAAGTAGACGAGGCGACCTTTCATACCAGGTCTAAAACACTAGCTAAGTAAAGGTTTAAAGTACCCTTCTAATATAACTGATACTTTTCAACTAGACATATTTGTCGGGCGGGCCGGGCGGGGCCGGGCTTGGCGAGCTTTTTACAAAAATCGTTAACCCAAGCTCATACTTTAGAATTTCGGGCTTGGGTCGGGTTAATAAGGTTTTTCCTAAACCCGGTCCAAGCCCATGAATATTTTTTTTGTTATAAACTTTTTTATTAAATTAATAAAAAAATATAAAAAAAGTAAAAATATGTTTAAATTTTAAATAAAATTGCATTGTTTACTTGAATTTTTTAATATTTAGTAACATTTATTGTAATTAAGTATAAAAAATTTAATAGGATAAAACATAAAAGCTTAAAATAATTATAAATTTAATGTATAAATATATAATAAATAAATAAAATTATTCGTCGGGCTGGGCTTGGGTATTTATATAAAAACCAAGCCCGGCCCATGAATTTTCGAGTTTTGACGGGCCCGGGCTTGACTGGGCTTTTTAAAAAGCGAGTGTCCAAGCCCGGCCCATTGGGTTCGAGCCCGCGAACAAGTTTACTTTCAACTAACATCTAACAGACTTCAACTAACCTTTAATCAATGTGTTTATATTTATATTTCTACATCCCCTCAAGATGAGCATCATATTATTGAATGCTAATAAGCCCCAATCTCGAATTCTACTTGATGAAATCTGGTGAATGTAAAGGTTTGGTAAACATATTTGCAAACTGATTGTTTGAAGTTACTGCCAAGAGATGTATGATGCCATCTTAGATCTTGGATCTCACAAAATGGCAATCTATATCCAAGTGTTTGGTTCTTTCATGAAATACTCTATTATTTGCAATATGCATTGCTGAAGATTTGTCACAAAATAACAAGGCAGGAACCTAGTGATTGACTTTGAAATCTCTTAGCAGATAGAATATCCACTGAATCTCTGTTGTAGTAGTGGACGTGGTCCTATATTTTACTTTAGTAGGGCTCCTTAAAATGGTGTTCTGTTTCTTTGATTTCCAAGAAATGAGTGAATTTCCCATGAATATACGGTATCCTGTGATTGTTTTTCTAGTCTCTGTACAGCTTCCGCAGTCTGAATCTGTATATGCCTTTGATTTGTTTATCTGCAACTGAAGAAAAAAAGAGACCTGCTGCTGGCTTTCCCTTTAAAATCATGGTTTTCAGAACCGGACCGGTCATCGAACTTGTGAAAAGGGTGGTTCCTGGATTTAAGATTCAACCGGATTAAATCGATGGTCGAACCAGATTTTCTAAAAATTTATCAAATACTAATATTTTTAATAATTTGACATCAAACAAATAATATAAGTTTCACTGTTTCAATAATTAATAATATTTTTAATGTTAATACTTCATATATTAAGTTTATTCTTCTAATAAAAAAATACAAAATAATAATCAACAAAATTTAATAAGAAATGAAGGTTAAATTATTTTTGTATTCAATCAAATTTATTTCAGATGAGACCATGTATTATAAATTAAATTTAAAAATTAGTAAAAATCATTTTATATTATAATTAAACTTAAGTTTATAGAATACATTTGTAAATGAAGATTTAAATATATATATTTAATGAAAAAAAGTATTGTAAATTCAATATCCTTTTATAAACTAATAAATAAATATTATTTCGGTTTTAAAAATTTTATATCAAATATCACAATTCAATTTGAATTGAAAAAATATTATTTAAAAAAGATATGGTGAATTTATTTACACAATACACTAAATAAATAAAGTTTTATATAGATATTATAAAAAAAATATAATACAAATGTATATCAAATAAGTGTTGTAGTTGAGTGATAGGCATAATGGATAACAAGCTGAAGGTCTTGAGTTCGATTCTTGCCTATTGTAAAAAATTTAAAAAAATTATTTTTAACAATAATAAGTGAACCGGCTGATTGGAACAACCTGTTTTCAGTTCGACCGGGTTCGATTGATCAGTTCAATCGATCAACGCCTGGTCTTTGACTAGACATGGAACTGGGTGAAAATCGACCGGACCAGTGGCCGGTTCTGGTCAGACTCGGTCTGGTCTGGTTTTTAAAACCATGTTAAAAATCTTAGAATTCGATGAGCTGCTATTAAGTGACATTTACAAGGTTCCTCTAGATGTTGTGATAACTGTTATACTGCATAGGAAATGTCTGGCCTTGTGTTTGTTAAATATAAAAGCTTGCCTATCAACTTTCTGTATGCTGTACTATCTTCAAGCTTCTTTGACTGTCCCTGCTTCTGTTGATCTATAGTGATTGGAGTGGAGCAAGGCTTGCAATCTAAGAAGCCACATTCTGCCAATAATACATGAATTCCTACATTGTTTCTTGCCACTTCTAGGCCTAGAATAAACTTCAGTTTGTCAAGATCATTAATACTAGAACAGCCATGCAAGTGTTGTTTAAATTCCTTTATAGCCTTTTCATTATCACTAGTTACTATTATATCATCAACATAAACTGTTAAAGCTAAAAAGGCTTCCTTAGTTTTCTTAATGAAAAATGAAGGATCAGCTACAGACTGCCTCAAATTCCATTGTCTACTAGCTTGTTTTATTCCATAAAGAGATTTTTAAGGTTTACAAACTGCCTTGGGAACAGAAGATGTAATGCCTTGGGGTAATTCCATATAGATTTCCTCATCCAGACTGCCATGCAAAAATGCATTGTTGATATCCAATTATTCTAGAAACCAGTTTTCCTTACCTGCAAGTGCTAGTAAAATTCTAACTGTAGAACTTTTGGCTATAGGGGAAAAGGTTTCTAGATAGTCTATTCCATGCCTTTGTGTATAACCTTTGGTAACAAACCTAGCTTTATAACTTTGAATCGAGCCATCACTTTTCCTTTTGATTCTAAACACACATTTACAACCAATTGGTGTTTTACCATTTGGCAAAGTGACTACTTCCCATGTTTTATTATCCTGTAAAGCTTTAATCTCATTGTTCATGGCATCCTGCCATTCAACTGATTTTATAGCTTCTTTATATCCTTTAGGTTCTTTCTCAGCTGTTATTTGTAAAGAATAATTTCTATGGCAGTTAGATAATTTGTCATAAGAAATAATAGAAGATAAGGGATACAGTTTATTTTGTTCGAGAATACCTATCACCTTAGATAGTTAAAGATTGCAATGATAATCTTTTAGGTACTGAGGTTCTCTAAGTTGCCTTGAAGACCTTGATAGCCTGCTGCCATTTGTTTTTTTGCTGTTGCTATCATTTGACTTTTTAACGCCTATTTCAGTAGACAATTATATATTCCTTGCTACGTGATTGTTCAACTCCTTTTCAGCATTATCATCCTTACTTAAATCTAGACTAGGAAACATATGTTCATAGAAGAATACATTTCTAGAGATAATAATGTTATTACTTTCAAGACAATAAACTCGATAACCTTTTGTACCATCTGAAAAGCTTAAAAAAAAACTTTTGTTGGCCCTACTATCAAATTTTGTTCTTTCTCTAGACATAGTGCTAACATAGCACAAACAACCAAAGGCCTTTAGATTATCATAATCTAGCAATTTCCTATATAAAAGCTCATAAGTGTCTCATTTCCTAAGCTTGCTCTAACATAGTATTTTTGTTCTCGCCCTTTCTACCAAAAAAGCAATTTGCTAAAACTAAAAATAATTTCTATGCTTTTCTCAGTTTTAAAAGACGGTTAAGGTGTGTTCGCCACTTTTCTACTGATAAGTTTATTAATTTGTTAATAAGATTTGGCTATGTATTAATGGCTCCAAGAACTTGTTCACGTAGCATAGGTGTTGTTAGTACCTCTTATCAAATAGAAAAATGATGATAACTGCAACTATACAGTTACAATGTAGTTTTAAAAGATATCGAACCCACAGGGAAGGAACCAAGTTTAAAGATCAATAACGAAGACAAATAAAGAAAATAAAATAATATAAAGTTTTGGATAGGAGTGTTAGAATGAAGAATGAGTAAATATAGATATGAAAGATTAGAAAATCTAAGTATATAGATTTTTCCTATGAAATAAGGATAGCAGAGAAAACATGCAAGTTCAACAAAGATGTTACAATTCACTAAACTAATCTAACAGACTCGGTTCAAAATACTCAGATGTTCAATTATTTGTTGCAGAGCAACACATGAAATGACTTTTCTAAATCTAGCGTAAACGAATAAAGACAATCATATAATCCTGGATAACGTCAATACTATGCTTAGTACGGGTCAAACTCACATAGCCACATTTAGCAAGTTATCATTCCAAAAATGTTGGCTCACTAAACAACGTTATATCACAGATCCACTGATTATACACGATATTGTTAACCCCGAAACTACTCTTAAAATTAACTCCAAAGCATATAACTTGATTAATATAAAAGGCTTAACACGAAATACGCATTATGACACATAGACATATCATAAACTTCGAAATAGAAAGTATAAGTAGAAAGCAAAGCAAAGTTGTAAGGTATGCAAGTGAAAGCTAAAGTTGATCAAACCTTATCCACTCTTTAATGGGAGTCGTCAATT
>CATIWQ010210850.1:0-18898 GCA_949673415.1 Euphorbia schlechtendalii
TAACTGAATAATGAACAAAATAGGAACTAAAATAAATAGAATCCAAAGTGATCATGACGTGAATTCGAGAATTTCCATTTCAAAGAATTCTGTTCAATGCATGGGATTGACCACAACTTCTCTTCTCCCTATACCCCTCAACAAAATGGGGTTGTAAGGAAGAATAGAACCATAGTAGAAATGGCTTGATCCATGCTGAGTGATAACAATCTACCAATGTACTTTTAGGGAGAAGCTATTAGCACAGCTTGTTATATCTTGAATCAGGTTTTAATTCACCCAATTCTAGAGAAAACACCCTATGAACTTTGGTTTGGTGAGGACACAACCCTAAGATTGGTCATCTCAGATCATTTGGCTCTAGGTGCTTTATTCTTAACTCCAAGGAGCAACTAGGTAAGTTTGATCCTAAGTCTGATGAAGGTATCTTTCTAGGATACTCAACTAACAGCAGAGCACATAGAATATATGTCAAAAGAAGAGGCCTATCAAAGGAGTCTATGCATGTAGATTTCAATGAAACTAGCAATGTAGCTAGACATCCATCTAATGAAGATGGAGTACCCAAGTAAGAAATTCCACTTAACATGCCACTCTCTATGCTTTCCAACCCAGCGCAAGAACCTGAAGCTGAGGAAGCTAAAGATGATGATGATCTTTTAACTTCAACGATAGCAAAGATCAACCTCCACCTCACCAACCCATTTTCAATCCTCCAGCAACTGATCTAAGTCTACCAAGAGAGATTAGAGTTCATCGCAACCATCCACTAGATAACATAGTTGATGATGTTCATAATCCATTGATGATGCAAGGTCAGCTCAATAGGATGATGAGTCATTCAGCCTTCATTTAATTGATCAAACCCAAGAAGTTGGAGCATGTAGAAGGAGATGATTATTGGATGATCTCAATGCAAGAGGAGCTAGATCAGTTCAAGTGCAATGATGTTTGGGATCTAGTTCTTAAGCTTAAAGGGAAATCAATCATCGAAACCAAATGGGTTTTTAAGAATAAGCTTAATGAAGATGGTTATGTTATCAGGAATAAAGCTAGGCTTGTTGCACAAGGTTACAATTAGTAAGAAGGCATCGATTATGATGAGACTTATACTCTTGTACCCCAATTGAAGTATCAAATCCTATGTGATTTCGCATCCCATATGAACTTCAAATTATTTCAAATGGATGTCAAGAGTGCATTCTTGAATGGATTCATTCAAGAAGAAGTGCATGTTTGACAGCCTCTGGCTTTGAAGATCCGAAGAATCCTAAGCATGTCTATAAATTGAATAAAGCTCTCTACGAATTGAAGTAGGCTCCTAGAGCTTGGTATGAGAGGCTGACTAATTTCTTAATCAACAAAGGCTATGAAAGAGGAAAAGCAAATACAACTCTATTTATTAAATGAAGAAAAGAAGATGTGATGTTGGTCAAAATATACATTGATGATATCATATTTGGAGCAACTGATGAGAAGCTGTGAAAGGAGTTCAACAAGTAGATGAAAAGCCAGTTTGAGATATCCATGATGGGAGAGCTCAACTTTTTCCTTGGTCTTCAAATCAAGCAAATTGAAGAGGAAATATTCATCAGTTAAGCGAAGTATGCCAAAGAAGTCTTGAAAAAGTTTAACATGGAGCATTTGAAGCCAATGTCCACTCCCATGGCCATTGATACTATCCTGAGTAAAGACGAAGCTGGTAAACTTGTGGATAGCAAGTTCTACAGAGAAATTATTTGTTCTCTTCTTTATCTCACACAACTAGTAAGCTAGACATACAGTATGATGTGTGCTACTATGCTCATCATCAATCTAATCGTAGAGAATCTCACTTAGCAACTATTAAGAGAATTCTCAAGTACTTGCAAGTCTCGATTGAAGCAGGTCTACGGTATCCCAACAGCTCTGATTCCACACCTAGAGAATATACATATGATAATTATGGAAGAGATAAAATCTATAGGAAGAGTACAACAAGAGGATGTCATTTCCTTAGAGAGTGTCTTGTCTCTTAGTACAACAAGAATCCAACTTATGTCGTGTTGAGTACAACTAAAGCTGAGTATATGACCACAGGAAGTTACATAGCACAACTGCTACATATTAAGCAGTAATTGGAAGATTAAGGTATAAAGTCAAATTGCCTCTATGTTATGTGTGATAACAAGAGCACATTTAACCTATCCAAAAAATCCAGTTCAGCATGGTAGGATGAAGCATGTCATCATCAGACATTACTTCATTAGAGATCATGTGCTAAGAGGAGATGGTAAGATGGAGTATGTTCCTTCTGAGGAACAGCGCTCTGACATTTTCACCAAACCGTTGCCAAAAGACCAATTCAATACTCTGAGGCAGTTAATTGGTATGGCTAATCTGCATTGAAAGAAGAAGAATAATGAAAATCTCAAAATTTTGGCAAAGCGTTTGAGATCAAGACTTGAGAAGACACGTGGATAACACCATCTAAATTTTAAAGTAACGACGTGAGGAACAGTTTCGCAATTAAAATCACACCCTACATTTTTCAAAAAGATGAGTGATTGAAGTGGAATAGTTTTGTTCAAAACTCACCGTTTTACTAAGGTATTTAATTAGATGTTAATCTAAGCGTTAATTTTCATCATGCGCTGAGGAAGTGTCACGTACCCTTGACAGATGCTATTTGTCTATAAAAGCTAAAGAGTTGAAGAGAGAAGGTTACTTTTTTTTGTTAATTTGAATCATTTGAAGCATTAGAACCCTAATTCCATTTCTCTCTCAAATTCTCAATCCACTCTTAAATGGCGATTACAAGAACCACCTTTACGCTCCATGCCACAACAGTGATGAAGAAAATAGTCAATGCTGAAGGAAAGGTGGAAAAATTCACTTTGGATCAAGGAACCCTTCTCAGTAAGGTGGATTTGGTAGACGATTTGGAGTTTAGACCCATCTATGAAGTGAATTATGAGGGACTGCTAAGGAATAGGTCCATGTACAGGGTCATTAAGTAGCAACATCTCTACAGATGGAAGGCCCAACCATTGTTGGTTTAATTAGGGCGTTCTACTCCAACCTATACTCAATTGAGGGACTCCATGATGTCCTACTTATAGATTTTGGAGGAAATCAACTCTAATATGCTCCAGGATGATTGGGAGCATCCTCAACATACCTAATTCAGGAACTCTGCTATGGAGAATTGGCGTTGAAGATGCCATTATCATCATAGAGGATTGGGAACTCCCTTCCAATTATGTCTTGGGGGAGATAGTAGCAAGTGGCATGGGATTGACCATAAGAGCTTACCATGAGATGGTGGTCAAGATGCTGCTACCAAAAACAAGGAAAGTTTTCAGCTACACCTACTTCGAAAGGTGTGTGGTCTACAATATGGTAGAGGGTGAGAAGCTGAATTGGCGATGAGAAGTTGAATTGGCTTGTGATGATTCTTCACCACTTGACAAAGCTTACTATCGTCTATCATTATGGTTACCTCATCATTGAGTTGATGAGGCAGTGAAAGTGAATATTTCATAGTTTTTTGGGGAGTCTGGGGACACTATGCTGCTGGTGAAGAAGAAGCAAGACTTGAGTCACTTCACCAGGCTGTCCCATGACCAGGTACATACTAGGTACAATAAAGCATAGTAAAAGCATAAGTTAAAGTGCGTATCGATAGTAGTACCTGTGGACATTCCAAGGGAAGAAGAGGCAGGCTTCATGGTGGATTTTGAAACCAGTGAAGATTTTGACAAGTTGCCAATTTCAAGCATCTTGGAGCAAGTCATCACAATCGCCTCTTCCCTTAAACCGAATGCTGGCTCTTTTAAAGCCCGTAGGAAGAGCCTTGCAAAGCCTAAGTTCGAGGAAACCCCTGCTCAGCCCCAGTGTTAAAGGAGGCAAATGAAGGCCAAAACTCAAACTCAAATGGAAGCTAAGGCCAAACTTCAAGCTGAGCAGCAAGCAGAGGAGAAAGAAGATAAAATTGAGGCTGATGAGTCCCAGCACCAAAGGAAGTGCAAAATGATTTTCTTAGAAGAATTAGAGGAGCAAGATGTGCCTAAGAGGTCTAAAGATGAGGACAGTCAAAGTCCTAGCGTTGCTTGCTGAAGTACAAGATATGTTTACCAAAGCTAAGGGCACTTAGTGCAAGTGTTCTACCACCAACATGGCCCTACAAATGGTGAAGTTGTTGACAGATATTTCATCAAAGGTTGATAAGCAGACTAAATTGTAAATTTGAATTTCTCCAAACCAAAATAGACTCAATTAGTAAAGATGTCAATGAGAACGTAGACACCAAGATCTCCTCTTCGCAAAAATTCCTTATCAATCCCATGGGGAATATCTTTGCTGAGATGCCTGCTTCCAACCTACCTCCTACTAAATCACTTTACCCTGAGACCGACATGACCATTCATTCAAAGTTGAATGTCATCAAGTCAAAGGTAGACGACCTACAAAAAGAATGTTGGGACTCTTGTCAGATTGGCTGAATTGGATGCCAAAGATATAGACTACATAGCCTAGTATATCTCCTCTCTTGGACCCAAAATTCTTGATATGGCAGTGCAACTAAATATTTCATTGTCTGCAGCAAAATTTAAAGCTCTACTTCAATGTTTTTAACAATTCACGTGTCAAGGTTTTAACCAGATTGCACACCTGCTTAGATGTCAACATCTACTTCTTAGTTAGCTGAATGATTGGGAGTTCCTTACTTCCAAAGGAAAGCAGCAGCTGGAGTAAGAGATATTCCCACATATCATAGGCTAGTAAGAGGACTTCCAAGTTACCCTTGATACCTTAAATCTGTATGGAGCAAGTTGTGAAAGGCTAGATATCAAAGGGGGAGAAGGTAGTTGAAGATGCTTTCCAAACGGTGAACGTCAACAAGGAATCGCTTCCAAGGCGACCTCCTTATCTTCCTCCTAATCCGCATCATCAACCTCCTCAGCAACAATAACCTAAGCCTAACCAAGAAAAGACTAGACCCTCCTCTTCCTCTTCCAACCTTAGAAAATAAGGCCTTGTAATTAGTTGTAGTAGACTGTAGACTTGTAATTATAATAAATAATAGTATTGTAATCTTAGCTCAGGACATCAATTATGTACTGGCTAAGTTATTTTTTATTAATAAAAATTACAAGTTTTTCACCTCAAGTTAAGACCTTCTACTTCAATTTATTATGATGTATGTATGTTTTTACTACATGTTGAATATCTGATGTAAGAACTCATATAAGAGACCAATTTCAAAGTAAAGGTGAAATAAGACAAATTCCCATATTGAAGAGAATTCCTCTAAGTATGGGGGAGCTGACCTGCTTGAAGAAGATCACTCAATATGGGGACAGTTCAAGTTTACTAAGGGAAGTCACTCAACATAAGGGAGTCTTACATCACTTTCCAAGTATTTCTGATATCTCTAAACTATCTTATTCAATTAATCTCTTCTACTACCTAGTTTACTATTTGTCCAAAATGGGGGAGATTGTAGAACCCAAGTTAGTATGACTTTTTAGTACTTAAACTTTTTGAAAATAGCAAACTGACTAGGATAGTGAAATTAATTGAATTCTAAGTATGCTCTTAATTAATGAAGCTAATGTAAGTTAGTTTAACAAAAAACAACTCAGTTTGCTGAGTAATTAATTAAGTTACGGCTTAGAGTAGGAAAACCTGAGTTTGTGCTAAGTAGTAAATAGTTTAAAAGAATATCAACTCAGTTATGTTGAGCTAGCTTTTATTGATTAAAAGCATTATTCCTTGACACTTAGAGAATTAAATGACACATGTGGTTCTAACATCTTCTATGAGAAATGGAATATTCTTTCGATGCTTTTCAGGTTAAAAAGCACTGAAATTAAACAAGATTTCTAGTGGTCCTCACTATTCAAAAAGGTGTTAGTATAGAATGTTGGAGATTCCTCACTAAAGTCCCAGATAAAAGGAATTCTCTGACATGCGCCATTTCTTAGTATCTCTACGCGTCTCTGCAAGCGTCAGTAATGTCAACAAATCATAGGACTTCACGTTGCATTTCGTGCACCACTCTCTCAAACCCAATTGCTCGAAGATAAATGAGATTTTGTCAATAGAATTTTATCGCTCCTCAACTTTCAAATTTCCATCTCTAAACATCCTGGAATCTATCTCCAATGGGAATATTTTGAAAGATATGAAGAGAAGAAAAATTGAAGAACTGCTACTTCTCAAAGCATCAAATATAAATAAAAGCCTGAAGCAGACATTGGTGAATCACCTCGTATTTCTTTTAGAGATGAGACTCTGCATAAATAATCCCAGCTATAAGAAATTCTAAATTTAAGCAATCAACAAACAACAAATTCAAATCTGTTTGTAATAGAGAGAATCAATACTTAGATTTAACATTGTAAGGATTCAACATTTTATAAGTTGAATTCAATCCGCACATTCATTTTAAATCCAAGTGTTAGTTTGGGAAGGGTACCCAAACTGAGTTGAGTGGTAGTTAGAAAGAAAGGTATTTTTTGTAAAATCATGTCTACCCATTGTAAAGGCTGCTCTACCTAAGTAAAGAATGAATAGTAGTGGATTTAAGCTCAAAGAAGGAATCCAGGGACTGGAGGTAGGCTCAGGGCCGAACTAGGATAAAACAAGGTGTTGAAATTCTAAACTTTTTCTCTAGCTTTAATTACCCAGCTCATTCATCATTCTTTCTATCATTTTGTGTTTTTTCTTGAAAAATTGATTCGAGCTGTGTAGAATACTCAACGAGAGATTAAAGATAAACTGTGCTATCGAAGCTGAGCAATTTATAAGTTTTTAGACCAACTCAACATGCATAACTCACCATGCATCTAAACACTTAACTTAGTTAAATAATTTTTACAAATATGAAAAGTAACTAAGATTCGCATTCACCTCCCCTCTGCGGTTGTTTACAAGTTGTATAAGGACCAACAAAGCCAAGTTTAGGTTAACCTCAAGCGGTTCTATACTTTGGGATCCTATGAGGTCACATACTTTAGGTCTTTACCTGACTAAGTAAAAACTTATAGACTAGGTCTAGGCCGAGAATATTAAGGATGTCAAAATCTTTAGATTAATTATTAATTGGTTGGACCATATTAATAATGAAAAGAATTAAAGGAGAATTTTGGGAATAACTGCACGGAGCGGAGCAAGAGATTTTTTCCATTATGAGTGGGCCTGGGGAACATGAGTTGTTCTTGTGTGGTGCATGTGGGCTGCCTCGTGAGCAAAATTTGCTCACGGGCCACAAGTGTGCATTGGCACTTGGCCAGTGCACGCTAGAGGGTAGCAAGTCTGTAAGCGCTAGCTTTGGCAGCATTTGTGTGGGGCTACTGTATAGTCCTGCAAGCCCAGCTTATGGGGAAAGGCATGCCCATTAGGGCTTGCCTTGAAAACCACCACACAACCCGCATAGGTGGGCTCTCGTGGGTCGGCCCTCGTAGAGTTGGAGCTCTGTGTGCCAACCCGGTTGTGGGATGTGGATTTTCTTCATCCCACATTGGAAAATTAGGGGGAAATTTACTTCCCTCCCATTATATATAGTGGTTCCCCCCTCTCCTTTTTAAATCACTTCAGCTTAGATTTCCTTATAAGTTCAACATCTTTTCTTTACAAGATTTTTGCGAGATCCTCAATGAGTTTCTCCAACATTGCAAGAATTAGTTTGAAGGCTTATTTAATTTACGAGAGAGCCTTCTCGGTAATATTTTTGGATTGGTCTTCGAGTGATCTAGCAGCTGTTGTCTATCAACAGAATCTTCCTCATCGAAAGTTTTGGTCTATGAAGATCCATATGGATCAATCATAAAGGTTGTCCTAGATTTAAGGCTAGTGCTACGGGAATACTATTCTAAGGGAACGCCGAAGGCACACATCAACTGGTAATGCCCTTAACTTAGATGCTAGATTTCATTTATAAGTTTTATAAACCTATATGCATTTATTGAATGTTTCAACTTAGATTGTATCAATCATGGCATGCTTAGGAGATCCTTTAGGGTTAATTTTAAGTTTTGAAATTCTACCTTACAAATTTGCATGTTTAATTACTATCTTAATTAACCAGCAATGGTATCAGAGTCTGCCTTATGCTATGCATGATTGATGATAATATGTTGAAATTGATATTTTTTAAGAATTGATTAAAGTATGCTATGTATGACTTATGTTTCAATTCCTGTTATAAAAAATAATGTGATAACTAGATTAAGGTTTTGCTCAAACTTATCCTAGTGATTATCTTATAAATTAGCAATGTTTTACCACACATGTAAATGCTTTAAATTGAGGGTTATTTCATACTTCACTCAATTATAAGAATAAAATCTCTAAATCATAATCGTCTATGTTACAACGAATAGAAATACCCATGGTTATTTTGGTAAGGATTGGACTTGGCTGCTCATTCACTTTAAGGGGGCCTCTTCTACTTAGAAATCTCTATCTTTATTAGGATCATGTGTACCCAAGGGACTTTTATAACTTAGTTGATTTCTAGTATGGGAATTAGATTCCACATATGGTTTTACAAACTTGGTTTAAGTTGGTAAATTAAAATTTATAGACATAGGTGCAAGAACTTAAATATTGACCTTATTTGTTTTGCATGCTATGAGGAGTCTTGGCATAATAGAATGATATTATATACTAGTCTAGACCATGTTCCCTTAGATAAATAATTCCAAATAGCTTAGAATTATTATTATCATAATCATATCCATCGTATAAGACCTAGACTGAGGCGAGACCAGCTCCACCAATAAAATCCCTACAACAATATCAAGGTGGTAAATTATCTTCCCATCATAAGTCATGATATGAACCTTATTAACGAATGTAAGGATATGTACAACATGCATTCCTTAACAAGTGTTTTGTCATGAGACTAGATGGGATAAATGCCTTAACCAAAATGGGTTAGTTGTCCATGTTAGTGGAGCTAATGCTAGATTGGAGACTTATTTTAGGAGTCGTACAATTGGTATGCACATCTCAAGAAAGAGAACTCAAATAGATTATCAATTGCATGGATACAAATGGATGGGTTCCAACCATGGTTGTATTATTATGGCTTGACCTTCTACAGCAGGGGTTATGATGAATGGCTATGGATCCTACCTACTAAGGAAAATTGGTTGGATTAAATTTCTCGAATTTAAATAGAAGGGCTATTTGAATGTTGAGAAAATAGTAGGAGTTATGTGTTCAATTAAAGACCTTATATTAAATGCATGTACATATACTAATGTTTGAACAATTGCTATCTTAATCTTGGTTGAACAATGAATCTAAACATAAACCTTTGCTCAATTCTTGACAACAAACTAGATGGTTTAAACTTTACAAATTGGTTCAAGGTGGTGAGGATAGTCCTTAGATCCGAAAGGATAGCTTGTCTTTTGGATGAGCCCCTCCTTTATGAATCTAATGCTGATACTGATGCCAATGAACATGATGCATGTGAGAAGCACATAGAAGGATTATGACACAGCAACATGCATAATGCTGGCAACCATGAATTATGAGCTTCAGAAACAGCATGAGAGCATCGATTTAGATACAATGATTCTCCATCTTCGGGGGCTCTTCTCAAAGAAGACCAGGTCTGAGATATTTGATATGTCAAAACTCTTATTCAGAGTGAAGATGAAGGCTGGCACTTCATCATCTCTGCATGCTCTTAAACTATTGGGTTATATAGAGATGCTAACTCGACTAGGTCTCGTGATGGATCACAAATTATGTGTGGATATCATCCTTACTTCATTAATTGATATTTATTCACAATTTGTGACTAATTATTATATGAACAAGATTGATGCCACATTTCCTGAATTGGTCAACTTGTTGAAAATAGTGGAGCCTCAGATTCGAAAGGATCAAAAGGCTTTACTACTAGTTGAGAAAACCAAGCCTTCCAAGGGTGGGTCCAATTTTGTAAAGGGTCTGAATGCCAAGAAGAAAAATAGTAAGAAGAAGAAAAGTAAGAAAGGAAATAAAAATATCTACTACTGATGTGGCAAGAGCAGCCACTGGAAGAAGGATTGCAAGGTTTAGATTTCTGAAAAAGTGAAGAAGAAGCCAACTGAGGCATCTACTTCAGGTACGTTCATGACAGAGAGTTTCTCTACAGTACCTTATGAGTCTACATGGTTATTTGATGCTAGTTGTAGTACTCATATCTATACTTATGTGCAGGGGTTGTGGTATAGTAGGAGGCTTGCAAAGAGGGATATGGACATAAGAGTTGAAAATGGAGCATGGGTTGCTCAAACAGCTATAGGGACATAGATTTAGTTTTGAACAATTGTTATTATATTCTTGCACTCACTAAGAATATTATTTCTATTGCGCGTTTAGAAACAAATGGATTTGAAATTTTATTTTCTAATAATAATTGTCCAATTCGACGCAATAATGTTCTTTATTCTTGTGGAATATGTATTGATGGCATTTATGTTCTACGTACTAAAACTTAAGTTCTAAATATGAAAATTGTTAAGAAAACGAAGTTAGATATTGAGAAATTCTCATACTTATGGAATTGTCATCTAGGCTATAAAAATAAGACTTCCTTAACCAAGTAACATAAATGTGGTGAGCTGGGCATAATAGAATGGGAATCTTATGGGGCATGCGAACTTTGTTTAAAGGGAAAGATGACTAAGAAACTTTCAAAGAAAAGGGTCAATGCGCCAATAGTACTTTGGAAATAATACATTTCGATGTATGTGGTCTAATGAGTGTTAAGACACATGAGGGTTTTGTTTACTTGATAACCTTTATTGACGATTACTCGTGATATGGTTATTTGTACCTAATGAGGCACAAGTTTGAAAGTTTTGAGAAATTCATAGAGTTCAAAACTGAAGTAGAGAAATAGCTTGGGAAAAGTATCAAGACCCATTGATCTGATCGAGGCAGTGAATACTTAAACCAAGAGTTTCAAGATTATCTAAGGGATAATAGTATCTTATCCTAATGGACACCTTCTTATACAACCCAACACAATGGAGTGTTTGAAAGGAGAAATCTAACCCTACTCGATATGGTTCAGTCCCTATCTAAATAGAGTGCCCTATCTAAATAAAGTAGAACTCTACAGATCCTTTTAGGATTATTTACTTGAGAGCTTAGTTTATATTCTAAATAGAGTGCCCTCGAAATCAGTTGATCAAACACCATATGATTTGTGGTATGGTAAGAAATAAGATCTTTCACACCTAAGAGTTTGGGGATGTCCTACTTATGTAAAGAGGACAGATTTAGATAACCTAGGTGCTAAGTATGATAGGTGTTTATTTGTAGGTTACCCTAAGGAGACTATGGGTTATACCTTTTATGATCCCAAGGAACAAAAGGTACTTGTTTCTAGAAATGATCAATTCCTTGAGAAGGAGCATATACTTGCAAATACTAGTGGGAGCAATCTTGAGTTGGGTACGCAAGAAGATTGAGAAGATAATCAATTGATTATTCCTACACCTGTTACACAAGAAAGTGTAAGAATGGAATATCCTATTATAACACCGACATTGTATAGCTCAGTTCAGGCTCCAATCACTCCCAAGCGATAACGTTTTCTCATCACTAATGATAAACATATATTCCTTATGGAAGATGATGAGCCCAAGAATTATAAAGATGTAATGGAAAGGCTCAAAGTCTGATAAATGGTTTACATCCATGGGGTCAGAGATGGACTTCATGTGCAAAAACCAAGTTTGGAGCTTGGTTGATGCTCCAAGTGGGATTAAGCCCATAGGTTGCAAGTGGTTTTTCAAGAAAAAAAACTGACATGTACGGTAATAATTACCTATAAAGTAATTAGTTGCAAAAGGTTATAATAAAAATGAGGGTATTGACTATGATAAAACCTTTTCATCGATGGCCATTTTGAAGTCTATCAGAATACTCCTTGCCATTGCCGCTCATTACAATTATGAGATCTGGCAGATGGGTGTGAAAATAGTGTTCCTTAATAGGAACTTGGATAGGGATGTGTATATGACACAACCCAAAGGTTTTACATTCAAGGATGGCTCAATGGTATGCAAGTTATAAAAGTTTGTTTAAGGACTTAAGCAAGCATCAAGGAGGGAATATTAGGTTTGATGAGATAATCTAAGAAATTTTTTTTGTGTCAAATGCTAATGAGCCCTATGTATATAAGAAGTCTAGTGGGACTGCAATCATTTTCCTTGTATTATATGTCAATGACATATTACTAATAAGAAACGATGTTTCTTTTCTTCAAATAGTAAAGTCATAGTTATCAACGAAGTTCTCCATGAAAGACCTTAGAGAAGCAGCTTTTATATTTGTTATAAAGATCTACCGAGATAGATCTAGAAGGCTACTGGGTCTCTCTCAAAGTACATACATAAACAAGTTTTTGGCTAGATTTAATCTTGAGCAGTTAAGAAAGGGTTATCTCCCAATGTCTCACGGGATTGACCTTTCTAAATCTAAGTGTCCGAGAGTACAAGAGGAGAGACTACGCAAGAATGGAATACCATATACTTCAGCGATAGGACCCATCATGCATGTAATGGTATGCACTCAGCCTGACGTCTCACACGTGTTCAGCATTACGAGCAGATTTCAATCTGATTCAGGTGAGAAGCACTGGACGACCGTTAAAACTATCCTTAAATACTTATGTAGGACTAAGGATATGTTATTGGTACATGGAGAAGGTGATCTCTTTGTGAAGAGATACACTAACGCAAGTTTTCAATCTTATATGGACGATTACAAGTCCTAGTCAGGATATGTATTTATGCTTAATGGAGGGGTAGTTGTTTGTAAAAGTTTTAAATAGGATATGATTGCCGATTAAACCACTAAACCTGAGTATATAGCTGCTTCAGAAGCAACTAAGCAAGTTGTCTGGATGAAGGGATTTATTGGTGATCTCAGTATGGTGTTTAATATTGTAAATCCAATAGTGATCTATGACAATAACAATGGGGCTATTGGTCAAGCAAAGGAACAATGGTCTTGTTAGAGAAATGGACATGTACTCAAAAAGTATCATCTCATTCAGGAGATAGTAGCTAGAAAGGATATAATTTAGAATACATCCCTACAGATCAATATCTAGCGGATGGACTAACGAAGCCATTTACTCAGGTTAAGCATGACTAGCATGTTAACGAGTATGGGATGAAGCACAAGGCTAATTGGCTCAAGTGCAAGTGGGAGATCATTGACATGATGTATGCCCTAGAGGTAATTAGGGTGATATTTCTTAATTATATATAATGTAAAAATAGTTTCAAATTATTATTAATAATAATGAAGGCATTTTTGTTATTTATCAACGTTTGTTTATATTATGTATCTTGGTGGTATCATATATATGTGTTATTATATACATGTACATTGATAAGATAAAGTATGACTATTTCAAAGCGTGAAAGTGTTAGGTCATAGTTGGAGCTATGTGGTGTGAGAACCGCACACACATGTTACTATGAATGGTCTAAATATCCCTAGTCATAGTTTCATTGAGACTAGACATAAATGAAGTGGACACACTAGCATTTGTAGTCTTACTCCTTGGATTAGATCCAAGCAGCCAATCTCACGAGCTAAAGGTGGTACCTTGAGTTAACACATAAATGTATTCTGGTAATACATTGGAGACCACTATAAGATAGACACTCAAAAATAATTATATTCATGTGTTGGTGTCATGTCTTATTACAATAGTAGTATAAGTATTCTCAGACCTAATATATTGGTTACCTTGTGTAGGAGTTGTTATACTTTAGGTTATACTTATTCATACCCTGGTGATCAGGATGATATAGGTGGTTATGGGCATAGTAACGATCACATGTTTGTAAGCTGAGTAGTCAAGATTGGATTCATCGCTCCTAATATAGTAAAATAATGGGATATGTACCTTAGGGCCTCTTATTGAAGATACACACTCATAAAGCTCTGATCAGAGTATAAGATTGATAGAACAAGTTTCTAGCCAATCTTGATACATTATGGTGAGTGGTGATCTTCGTGAACAAGTCTAATTCCATGATAGCTACAACTATTACATGAGCTGACACTTTATTTGATCTAAATAAACTAGATTGTACTTAACTTTATGGAAGGAGTGTATTGTATTGGTTACTATTGTAGAACTGAACCAAGTCACCAGCATGAGATGTTTCGAGTATTGGGGGATCAAACACCTTTGCTAGAAAGCCCATTTGATTATCTAGAGTTATCGAGTTCCATATCGGTTTGGTAAATGGAGCCTAAAGGTTCTCAGATGGGAAGCTAAGTTTAGGTTAACCACTAGCAGCTCTATCCATCGAGATCCTATGAGATCACACGCTTTGGGTATTTACTAGACTTATAGACTAGGTCTATACCGAGTATATTAAGGATGTCTAAATCGTTAGATAAAATATTAATTGGTTGGACCAGATTAATAATAAATAGAATTAAAGGAGAATTTTGGGAAAAATTGCTCTGGCTATTATCATGAGTGGGGCCTACGCAGTTGCCTCACGAGGAAAGTTTGCTCGTGGGCCACTAGTGTGCACTAACACTAGGCCAGTACATGGAAGCGGGCAGTAGGCCTACTAGCGGCCTATGATTTGGGCTTTCGAAATATCCCGGAAGCCCAACTTGTAGGGGCAAGGTAGGCCAATTAGGGCTTCCCTTGCATGCCACCGCAAAGCCTGCATAGGCGAGCTATGCACATGGGTCAGCCCGTGAGGAGCTGGAGCTCGATGCGCTAACCCGTTTGCGGTATATAGTGCTTCCCCCTCTCCTTTTCGAATCACTTCATCTCAGCCTTCCTTCTAAGTTAGACATCTTTTCTTCGTGAGATTTTTACGAGATCATCCACAAGTTTATCCAACGTCAAAAGAATTTATACAAAGGCTTATTTAATTTTGTAGAGAGCCTTCTTAATAATATTTTCGAGTTGGTCTTCAAGCGGTGTAGCAATTGCTGTCTACCAACGGGTTCTTCCTCATTAGAGGTTTTGATCGGTAAAGATGCGTGTGGATAAATCATAGAGGCTATCCTAGATTTGATGCTAGTGCTAGGGTAGTATTGTTATAGGGGAACATAGTACTAAAGGAAGGCATGCATCAATTGGTAATACCCTTAACTTTGATGTTAGGTTTCTTTTATAAGTTTTATAAACCTATATGCATCTATGGAATGTTTAAACTTAGATTATATCAATGATGGCATGCTTCGAAGATCCTTTAGGATTAATTTTAAATTTTGAAATTCTACCTTCATAGTTTGCATGTTCAATTACTATCTTAATTAACCACTAGCATGAAGTCTAAGTTAGATGTAAGTTAGGGTTTTATTTTTCCTTCAGATTTAGTAATTGTAAATAAAATGTATTTGTATATCATTTATATTTAGGACCATTTGTATATTACCCCATGGTTTATATTATTATGAACCCTACCCCCCTTTAGGTTAGAAGCCTTGTATTTACATTATTTATCGCTTTCTTTTATTTGTTTGTTGGTTTATTTATTGCTTTCCGCATGTGAATGATTAATTCTAACATAAATAAAAAATGATTAGAAATAAATCAAAATGTATTAAAGGTGGTTGTTTTCTTGTAATTGAAACTTAAATAACAACAAAGTAGGTGACTCATCCGGACCCAAATTTCTTTACTATGATGCGGTTTGGGCTTAATGGATCTAGGTTGTATTGAATTTCCCATAAGAGCCGATCTAGGTGGTGACTCCATAACAACGTAGGCGAGAGTTTTAGGCCTTGAGTATTTCAAAGCTTTTCTTTTCTCATTTCGATTTTCATAAAACCCCCATGCCCCATCTCATGGGGCCGCCGCCTCGCGGTGACTACGCGGGTCCAAAACGTCTTCCGCTCACATTGGCAACTTCGCTAGGGATCATTCTTCTTTCTAAATTTAATAGTTTAAAAGACATTGATGACTATTTTAAAATCATTAAATTAGTTTTTTCCACCTTTAAAATATTTCAAATCAAACATATGCATTAGATAGATTAGCCTTAAGGTTAGGGAGCCTTATTTTTGTTGTGAAGCCACAAAAGTATCACTTGCGACCTCATGGGGATCGAGGATACCTAGTGTGTGGATCACTTGTTGCCATATCGCATGTACTTCCCTCGTTCGCACCTATTTGGGGAGAGTCGTGGAGTGTATCGTAGTGCAACAAGAACCTTCTACATCAATAACCCTTATAACCAAACTCATATAGCATCATTGTAGTAACTTCCCCTATGTATACCAAAACGTCTCTATATGCATCGTTCAAATTCGCTCTTTACTACAACTGTAATATCATCATGAAAATGTCTCCTCACACCTCGATTAATCTTTTTCAAGTCTGAATATTTCATTTCTTTTTTCTTTGCCACTTCATAGAGAGCAGCTTTCAGAATTATTCTGACAATTCCCTACAAAAAGCAAGTTAAATTAGATTTTAAACAAAGAAGTCTATCCAAGAGCAACTTTTATACAAAAGTGCTGCAAAATTAGCTTTAGCAAATATCCAAGGTAATATTTCATTACTCAGAGACAAAACAAATTATTGATCTAATTATGATAGAATGATAAGTTTACTAGATTATATTAGCATAAACACAAACTTTTGTACATGTAAGTAAAGGAAATCATACATTACGTGAACAATTGATGACTATATCATCTACTTCCATAACTACCTTTAATGTTATTTTTCTTATTTTACAAATCGGAGGTGGGGCATCGCCCCTCTTTTTGGATCCAAGGTTGCTTCAACGGCCGATCGGGGCGTAATAAATTGTCAGGTGGGAAGTCTGGCTGAGGTGGCACATATATTAAAATATAATGCTGGTGTCTCAAGAGGAGCTCAATGAGAACAGAAATCTCACTTGGAACAAAAGGGTAAGAGCTTGTTTGATTTTGATTCTAGTAAGAATACAAACCGTGAAAGCGTGGCCTATCAATCCTTTAGACCTTCGAAATTTGAAGCTGGAGGTGTCAGAAAATTACCACAGGGATAACTGTCTTGTGGTAGTGATATTGCTTTTTTATCCTACGATGTCAGCTCTTCTTATCATTGTGAAGCAGAATTCACCAAGTGTTGGATTATTCACCCACCAATAGGGAACGTGTGCTTGGTTTAGACCGTCATGATACAAGTTAGTTTTACCCTAATGTGAGTGAATTTACTTAAAAATAATGTTGCTTGTAAAAATATGTTGTTTGTAAAATAATGTGAGTGAATTTACTTAAAAATAATGTTGCTCGTAAAAATATGTTGTTCATAAAAATGACCGGAATATTTACATAAAACTATGTTATTCGTAAAATAATGTAAGTGAATTTACTTAAAAATAAGTTGTTCATAAAGTCATCGGAATATTTACTTAAAATATGTTGAATTCTAACATCGAGTTTCCTTTGGAAATCCCTTCGTGCATTGCATGTGGGAATCATCGCAAGCCTAGTGCGAGTTGCATGCGGGAAACCTTGCAATGTTAGCACAGTACATGTGGGAAACCTTGTAATGGCTAACGCATTGCATGCAGGAAACCTTGAAAGCCCAAGTGCTGTATGAGAGAATCCTTGCAAGATCTAGCATGGGGCTTGCGAGAAACCTCGCAAGCTCTAGCGCAAGGCTTGCAAGAAACCTCGCATTCACTAGCGCGGTATGCAAGAAATCTCGCAAGCACTAGCACGCTGCATGTGAGAAACCTCGCAAGCGCTAGTGTGGCATTCGAGAATCCTCGTAAGGAGTAGCATGCTACATGCGAGAAACCTTGCAAGGGCTAGCATGTTGCATGCGAGAAACCTTACAAGTGCTAGCGCGGTATGTAAGAATCATCGCAAGGGCTAGTGCGAGGCTTGCGAGAAACCTCGCAAGCGTTAGTGCATGGTATGCGAGAAACCTCTCAAGTGCTAGCGCGAAATGCGAGAAACCTCGCAAAGTCTACCATAAGGCTTCCAAGAAACCTCGCATTCACTAGCGCAGCATGCGAGAATCCTTGCAAGGGCTAGTTTGTTGCATGTGAGAAACCTCTCAAACGGTTGCGAGAAACCTCACACGCAATAGCTTGGCATGTGAGCATCCTCGTAATAGCTGACATGCTACATATGAGAAACTTTGAAAGGGCTAGCACGTTGCATACAAGAAACCTCAAAGTGATTGTGAGAAACCTCGCAAGCGCTAGCATGCCATATGAGAATCCTCACAAGAGCTAGTGTGTCGATGCATGATAAAAACCTCACAAGGGCTAATGCACGGCATGTGAGAAACCTCGCAAGCACTAGCACGTCATGCAAGAATCCAAGCAAGGACTAGCGCGAGGCTTGCAAGAAACATCACAAGGGCTTGTGTGGCATGCGAGAATAATTGAAAAGGCTAGCGCGAGGCATGTGAGAAACCTCGCAAGCTCTATCGGGGTATGCGAGAATACTCACAAGGGCTAGCACGTTGCATGCAAGAAACCTTGCAAGGGCTAGCACGCAACATGCGAGAAACCTCGTAAGCGATAGTGCAGCATGCGATAATCCTCATAAGGGCTTGCATGAGGCTTATAAGAAACCTCGCAAGCGCTAGCACGGTGTGAGCGGGCGACACGGAGCGGTGGGCCGAGAGCGCGCGGGGTTCATAGGCGCGGTCCACCGGGGTGTTTTGAAAACAGATGAAGGAAAAGCACCGGGTCTGGGACCTGTAAAAAAGTTTGAAAAGAGAAAAAGATGAAAACGTTTAAGATCGGTTCGAACCTAAATCCGCCATCTCTCAGTGTGGAGTCGCCACCTGGATTAGCTCTTTCCAGGAATTAGAGTCCTGTGAGGCTTAACGTCCGGGGGACGGCCCACCAAGACACAGAGATTCGGGTCCGGGATAAGTTGCTTATTTCTTAAGTGA
>CATIWQ010210858.1:0-10338 GCA_949673415.1 Euphorbia schlechtendalii
AATTGAGTTTTTCTTCAGAATTCTCCTTGCAAGTTCACCGATCTTTGACATCTTCGATCGTAAGCTAAATTTTTAAGTTCCACGCATCTTTTCGCACCTTTTTCACTCTTTTTTCATAGAATTCCACTTTTGATCATTTTACTCCCAAGATTTACATAGTATCTGCATTTGCATCAAAACAACTACATACCATGTGAAATCTTTTATATGAAGTATAAAAATGACTTAATTTATAGTGTTGAATGTATAAAATTAATATGATAATAAGTGTAATTATACACTTATCAGTGGTCTAGCAACTGTTGTCTACCAACAAGTTCTTCCTCAATGGGAGGTTTTGTTCGATCAAGATCAGTGTGGATTAATCATAGAGACTGCCCTAATTTGAAAGCTAGTGCTAATGGAGTGTTGTCCAATTATTCTAAGGGAGTACTGCACTAAAGGGAAAGCACACATCAACTGGTAATGCTCTTAACTTGGATGCTAGGTTTTTTTAAAAAAATTTTATAAACCTATGAATATCTATGGAACATTTCAACTTAGATTATATCAATCATGACATGCTTAGGAGTTCCTTTAAGGTTAATTTAGAGTTTTGAAATTCCGTCGTGCAAGTTTTTATGTTCAATTACTGCCTTAATTAACCAACACCCTCTTCCCAACGAAATCAGCCTCCAAGGCGTTTTGAGTCCCCAAATTGAGGATAGCTATGATATGAGATCCTCCAATTTCTTTGGCGAATCTCCTTTCCCCAATATCAGCCAATCAAAGAAAAGGAGCAAAGCTTTCGACTTTCATTATAAACTTCTTGATCCCTTCTAGGAGACAGGATCTGTAGTATTGAATTGAATCTTTTCCCGAGGTTGATAATTGACGACGACAACATAAGACTTCTTCTGAGGTTGCACAACATGTGGTTGGGTAGATTTGTCAAACCGATTGAGATTGGTGGTTGCAACCTAATCATTGAATACTGAAGCTGTGAAATCAACAGAAGAATAAGGGGGATCCATGGTAGAAAACAAAAAGCAAGATCAAGATCAAGAAAGAAAGTCGAAAAGAAAAGAAGTTGGGGGTGTCGACAGAAACCCTAGCAGAGACCATTTTCCCTTTTATTTTTTATTTATAATGTAATTTTTTTGTTTTTTCATTAATAAAACTCGAGTACAGTTTTTCCGATTTCATCTTCATTAGAAAACATATGTGAATACTAATGTATAACTTAGTCTAGCAATCACACACCCTCCCAAAATGGAGTATAAAATGGAAGTCCTCGATTCAAGTCCCAGATACTTCAAAATAATACAAAGTCTATATTACCCTATCCCTATGAAAAAAATTACAAAAACTGCATGTTCATTAATAAAAATGTAAAACTCATATAAAGGAGGTTAACGTCTTGCTTTTTTGTTTTATTAATAAAGTCTTGTACATTTTAAGTATATCTATTAAAGTCTTGCTATGAAGTCTTCTTTTTTGGGTTGGAAGTCTTGCTTTTGCCGTCTTCTATCCGTTCTTTTTATATTAGTGAAAACATTTACATACTCAAATTGATAAGTATACTCAATAGTCAGAGATCAATATTTGGATAGAACACCTCAAAAGTAGATTGTTTTTTTTTAATTCTATTCACTTAAGTTCGGTTCTTTTCAATTTATTCAACGCACTAATAACCATACAAAATCTGTAATTCATAACTTCGAAAAATGCATGAGACTCAAAACGAAATTTTGATAAAACTGATAGAAGTTAACAAATAAATTTTTACAGGGAAAATAATATTTATTCCGAAAATATATCTAAACATGATTGAAATAGGTTGAGGCTCATGGAAAAACATGGGTTATGGTCGGCTTGCTATCAATCATAATAGAGCACCTAGACCAAACAGATTAACAACCGCAGACTGTTTCAAACCTTTCCGCATTAAATTTTTTTCCCATCTCAATATATAGAAAAGTATTTAGTAGGGACAGGAAGACAAATAAATGTTGCATATAAGTCAATTGGGGTTTTGTACTAATGCCTAAATTGACAGAAAAAAATCCTCCATCCCCAACCCTGTCCCTCCAATCAGATAATACCATATGTCAACTTTTATTATATTTTAATAATTATTAATTTTTCTCTCCTACTTTTTTAATTAAAATATAATAAAAATTGATACGTGGCATTATCTGATTGGAGGGGACAGGGTTGGGGACAAAGGATTTTTTTCCTATATTGATTGGCATTGCTTAATCTTATGCCACTTGACTTTGACTTAATCAACTTTTATTTTTTCTATAAAACTTAACTAAAGTGTTTGATTAAATAACTCACTACAACTCCAATCAAAAACTGAACACTTGGAAATTATGACAACATTCACTTATCTGTCTTTGCATTCTGTTGTTTCTCTCTTATTTTCCATTCTACTCGTTTATCACTCTCTTGCCTTGCGTCATCCACTTTGCCACGATGATGACCGCTCTTCCTTGCTACGTTTTAAGCATAGCTTTGTCATTGATGAGTTTTTGTGTGATCCTTTTACCGATTATACCAAGCTGAGCTCATGGAAAATTGGAGAGGATTGTTGCTCGTGGGATGGCGTTGACTGCGATGCTAAAACAGGTTACGTGACAGGACTTGACCTTTCGAGCAGTTGTCTCCATGGTTCGATCAACTCTTCCAGCCCCCTCTTCCAACTGATTCATCTAAAAAGTCTCAACCTTTCGTATAACAACTTCAATCTTTCTAGAATTCCTGGTGGCATTGGAAACCTTCGACAACTGACACATTTGAATCTCACTTCCTCAAATTTCATAGGCCAAATTCCATCAGAAATATTGGAATTTTCCAACTTGGTTTCTCTTGATCTCACATGGAATCAGTTGATACTCCAAAAACCTGATCTGAAAGATTTCGTAGAAACATACACCCATTTGGCTGAACTTCACTTATCGGGAGTCACAATTTCTTCTTCTGTGCCTCAAAGCTTTTTAAACTTTACGTCTTTGTCATCTCTCCTTCTCAGAAATTGTTCATTGCTCGGTGAATTTCCCCTAGGTGTCTTCCAATTACCTAACCTCCATTCTCTTAGCTTGCGGGGTAATCCAAATCTCGCAGGATTTCTACCTGATCATATCAATAGCCCACTTGAGTTGTTGAGGGTAGATTTCACATATTTCTCAGGTCAACTACCCGTTTCAATTGGAAACCTTACGTTATTGAGAGTATTTACTGCTGAGGGATGTCGTTTCAGGGGAGTAATCCCATCATCATTAGGTAACCTTACTAATCTTGATGGATTAGACCTTTCTAGCAATGACTTCTCAGGGAAAATACCTTCTTCTCTAAGCAATTTGTTTCAACTCACATTTTTGGAACTTTCGGGTAACAATTTCAGCAGGGGCAACTTGAATTGGGTTAGTGCACTGGCCAATCTTCGAACTTTTGGTATGTACGAGACCAACTTATTTGGGGCCTTTCCTTCTTCACTTAGAAACCTAACCCAACTCACCAATCTGTTGTTTGATGGAAATATGCTAAGTGGTCAGATACCATCTTGGTTGGGTAATTTTACCCAATTAATAGCATTCTCTATTTCATCAAATGAGATGCAGGGCCCGATTCCAGAGTTCTTTTTTAGGCTTCCAAATCTTCAAGCCCTCAACCTGGAGTCAAATTATCTGAGTGGCTCATTGAAATATGATACCTTTCTTCAAATGGAGCATATTTCTGAACTTCGACTATCATATAATCGTCTGTCCTTTATAAGCACTTCGTATATGAATAAGACACTCCCTAAATTTAAAATCCTTGCAATGGAAGGATGCAATTTGAGAGAGTTCCCTCTTTTCTTGCGTGACCAAAATGAAATTGAATTTTTACTGCTCTCTAGTAACAAGATCCGGGGACATGTTCCCAATTGGTTATTCAGTTTGGAAAGACTTGTATATTTAAGTTTGTACAACAATTCTTTGACCGATTTTGAGCAGCCCCTTAGAATTCTTTCACTGCCTAATTTGCGCAATTTGGATCTCAAATTGAATCAATTCAAAGGACCCCTTCCATTTCCATCACTTTCCATCGTCATTTACGATGTTTCACAAAACAAATTTAGTGGACACATCTCACCTTTGTTCTGTAACTTAACATCTGTTTTGAGCTTAGATTTGTCAAGCAACAAGTTGAGTGGAACTTTACCACCTTGTATTAGTGATTCCACGATAGTTCTGAATCTAAGAAACAATAGTCTCTCAGGAGAAATTCCTAACAAATTTACAAGTGGCTGTCAATTGAAGGTGATGGATTTCAGTCAAAACTTATTTGATGGAAAGGTGCCTAATTCATTAGTTAATTGTTCTGAGCTAGAAATCCTCAATCTTGAAGCAAATCGGATTAATGATGTCTTCCCTTCTTGGTTGGGTACTCTTCCTCATCTTAGAGTTTTGTCATTGAGATCTAATCAATTCCATGATGTAATAGGGCAAAGTCTAGCAAAATTCAAGTTTGGCTGGTTGCAAATCATCGACCTTTCAAGCAACAATTTCAGAGGAAAGTTACCATTAGAGTACTTCCGAAATTGGGTCGCCATGAAAAATGTTGATGCGGACCACCTAGCCTACATGCAAGCAGACACAAGTTTTCAAATACCGAACAACACATGGAAACTCAACTTTAAATACAATATTCGGATAGTGAATAAAGGCACGGATAGAGAATATGAGCGAATCTTGGAATTCTTTGTGGTTATCGATTTATCAAGTAATATGTTTGACGGTGAAATTCCAGAACTCATTGGATCTTTAAGCGGACTCCAATCACTCAACCTCTCCAATAACATGCTCACAGGGCATATACCGTCATCCTTGGGGAATCTAACAATGCTTGAAGCTTTGGATCTTTCACAAAACCACTTATCTGGGCAGATCCCATTCCAACTCACATTCAATACCTTCCTTGAAGTCTTCAATGTCTCTCATAATAGCCTCACTGGACCAATACCACGAGGGAAACAATTCAACACATTTGAAAGCACTTCGTTCTCAGCCAATTCTGGACTTTGTGGAGACATATTGTCAACAAAATGTGGGAAAACAGAGCCCATAGCATTACCACCTTCTAAAAACAATGACAAGAATGAAGAGTCTCCATTTCAATTTAATTGGGAGATTGTGTTGATTGGGTGTGGCACTGGATTAGTGATCGGAGTTGCTTTTGGTTGCGCTTTGGACACTCAAAAGTATGAAAGGCTGGTCCAGAAGAAGTTTGCAAGGCGGATAAGAAGGCGGCGTAGAAATTGATTGAAGTTGTTGCTGTTGTTAACGATCTTGTATTGTACGTAGAACTTAGTTGATGTTTTCAGTGATGTTTTGTTGTCCCTTTTTTTTATAAGATGTTTTGTTGTTACTTAATTTCTGCTCTGCGTAAAGTATTATTTTTCAAGAGTTTTTCATAAAAAAAGTATACCAGTCAACGAATTCCTTCAGCCATAAGTCATATAAATTAGCATTATACAAGTTTTTTAATGTTTGAAAAGTCTGAATATATTGATTGATTGGTATGCTTAATCGTATGGAATGTGTTATAATCGAATGTCTAAGTCTGAATATAAGCCACTTGACTTGTGCGGTTCCTAATTGTTCTTTTTTCCTTTTGTCTCCATCATGGGATGCTTTTGATTATGCATTCATTTGAAAAGTAAATAATGCAAAAGGTGCCGTGTTAGTAATTTTCTCAATGTTATCGAAACCGGACCGGACGTCGAACCGGTGAAGTAAATGGTTCACGATTTTATAGGTTCGACCGGGTTCAATCATGGTCCAACCGTTATTTATATTTTTATGACACATTTAATATCATCAATGATTTTAGGAAAATAATTAAAAATTTTAAATACTAATAAAATCTATTCCATAAAAAAGTAATAATTTATATTAATTGATTTTTTTCCTTAAAAAATTTAAATACATTAATTATAAAATTAAATAATTTTCATGATAATAGAAAATCAGGGTTTGACCGGTTCATTGGTTTGCCGGTTTTTTCCAGTTTGAACCGGTCTAGAACGGTTTTATATAGACCCGTTAGTTTTATTCAACCGGACTGGACTTATTGCCAGTTCCCGGTTAAACCGGTTCAACCGAACAGTCTGGTCCGGTTTCAATGACATTGCTAGTGATAGACTCCAAATATACATCGAAAAATTTGGTCGAAACTGCGAAACTGCGCACTCCAATATTTCCAAGTCCTTCATTTACACCTTAGTTGTTTCATGTCGAAAGAAAAGACTTTGAGAAATAAACTTGTGAAGGTAGAGAAGGCTATTACTTCGGATGTTCTTGTTGGATGAGTTCTTGACATTATATCGATACAATCCCATTAACTCAGTCAAAACATCCGTTAATTCATAATCTTCATCTTTCTCAATCTCATCAAAATTTTCTCCCAAACCAAACCATTTGATTAAATCCATTATAGTGAATTTATATTCTTCTCCTCCATTCCTGAATTTCTGTTTCAAGATATTCCCATCTTTAGCAACAGTAACCAAGAATTCGAGGACCCATTCCTTAAGAAAAGGAAATAGCATATTCACAAACTTCTCCAATCCAAACAGCGAAAAATACTCTTCCACTTCCGCGTGAATCCCAACATCAATAGCAAAAGTAGGATCATAGAAAAGTGTACCATGAAAATCAAAGTTCTTGATTCTCAAGTACCTTTCAACTTCTTCTTCACTATAGATTGGAAAAGGGGCATCCAAATTCATTTTGTCGATTCACCACTTTGCTCTTCCTCTTTGATGATGTTTGTTTCTTTGGTGCCATTATAATGGAATTCAAGAATTTTGAAACACAGATTTGAAAGACAAAAACTTGTTTTTGCAAAGGATTGAGATTATGAAAAAGAGTTTTTATGAAAACAAACTAGGAAAAGTGGTTATTTATATAGAAAATAGGGTATTAATTGCTTTTCCAACGGATATATATCAAATATAACCATTAAAATATAGCTGTTACAGTAGTAACTGCTGCGCAGATCACACAAGGTCGTGATTGCGAAGGTTAGTCATGATCGTGACTATCTCTTACACAGAAACAGAGAGTTTAGACCAAACTGATCATGAGCGCGATTTATGTCGCGGTCTCGATATGCCAAAATTCAAAATTTTTGTTCTTTTCTTTTATTTGAAAAACTATACTAAAATAAATAAAAATATACTATTATATTATAATATATATTTTAGGAAAATATAAGAGATTTAAGTATCAATGGAGTTTTTTTAACCCCTCGACGTCATATTTATAGATGAAATCCAACTTAACAACCTCTTGGATGCAAGTATCAATCAAGTCAAGTTTCATGCATATATCTTTATCCACTGGATATTTATCAGCTTTATCCATGTTAAATTCCACAGTATCATCATTTATCCTTAACTTAATTTTTCCTTCAGAAACATCTATCCATGCTTTGCCAGTATGCACAAAAGGTCTTCCTAAGATTATAGGACACTTTTCATCATATGCAAAATCTAGCACAACAAAGTCTGTTGGAAAAACAAATTTATCCACCTTAACTAGCACATCTTTTATTATGCCATAAGGACGTTTAATAGACTGGTCGGCCAACTGCAAGACCATATTTGTCCTTTTAACTTCATCATAAAACTTCAACTCTTTGAAGATCGATAAAGGCATAAGGTTTATACTAGCCCCAAGATCAGATAAACATTTTGGAAAAGAAATGTTTCCAAGTTTACACGAAATTGTAAAACTTCCTGGATCTTTAAGTTTAGTGGGCATTTTAGTAGTTATTATTTTGCTACAGTCTTCAGTTAAAGATACTTTTGATAATCCTTATAAACTACGTTTACGAGATAAAAGTTCTTTAATAAACTTATCATAGTTAGGAATCTGAGTAATGGCTTCAATGAATGAGAGATTGATTTCCAAACCTTTAAGTTTGTTGATGCATTCGATGAATTGCTTATCCTCATTTTTCTTCTTCATTCTATTTGGAAATGGTGGTTGAGGGGGATTAACCTTTCCGAATTTAGGTTGTTCATCCTCTCCCGCTTTATCATCAGATTTACTCGTATATTCATCCGGTACTTCAACAACATCATTAGCAAGCATACTTGAAGGATTTGGGTTATCTAGTAATTTACCACCATGAAGGGCTATAGCATGCAAATTTTCCTTAGAATTTCCTTATGTGTTACTAGGTAAATGGCCTTTTCCTCTAGATGGAATAACACTCGCTAATTGACCAACTTGTATCTCCAAATTATGAATGGAAGATGATTGATTTTTAAACATTTGATCCATCTTATTCTCTAACATTCTGTAACATTCTTCAGACTCTGATTGCTTATTACAAACTCCTTCTAGAAATTTATCTATTTTACTTTGGAATTGCCCTATTCTATCAGTACCCTGATAATTCTTTTGTTGATTATCACCATACTTCTAATTATTATTCTTATAGTTATTTCCATTATTGCCATAAGAATTCCCTTGACTTTGAGCATAACTTAATTGCTCCCCTACACATGGGTTAAAGTTACACTCAAAATCAGTGTGTCCAATTTGACCACAATTTTCACATGTCAAAGGGTTGCTCTTATTTATATGCATGTTATCTATCTTATTAGATAAAGTAGATATTTGTGCTTGCATAATAGAAATAGAATCTAATTCATTGACCTTTTTAACTGAATTGTAGATGCAGCATGTGAATGAGTAGGATTAGTAATACTTACTTGTGTTCTCTCAACTGGCCACATACTATTGTTACTTGCTATATCTTTTAAAAGATCAAAAGCTTCTTGACTAGTTTTCTTCATAAGAGATCCTCCAGCCATAGCATCAATCGCTCCTCTTGTTGCGTGATTTATTCCATTATAGAAAGTTTACAGAATCACATTCTGAGGTAAACCATGATGAGGAAAAACTCGTTGAAGTTCCTTATAATGTTCCCAGGCTTTGTATAAGGATTCACTATCCTTCTGGGTAAAGGAAGTGATTTCTTTAATGAGTCTTGCGGTATTTGCTAAAGGAAAATATTTAGTCAGAAAGGCTTGATCTAGTTGGTTCCAAGTAGTGATTGAGTTTAGGGGTAGTGAATTCAACCAAACTTTCACTTTATCACGGAGTGTAAATGGGAATAAGTGAAGTTTAACTGCTTCATCAGGAACATTGGGCATTTTGAAAGTATCACAGACTTCTATAAAGTTTGCAATGTGAGCATTCGGATTTTCATTGGGTAGACCATAATATTGCACATTATTGCTAATCATTTGAAGTAATGCAAGTTTAATTTCAAACTAATTTGCTACAATTAGCGGTCTAGAAATTCTTTGATTGTTAACATTAATGGTCGGAATAACATAATCCATAAGTCTTGGTTTAGGTTAAATTGGATCTGGATTTTCAACTCGTTCTTGATCGTCAGCCATCCTTCTTACTTGTCTCTTATTTTTCCATTTCCTTATTCTATCAAATCATTCTATTTCTGATTCGAAAGGCTACAAAATTTCTCCCAAACTACGCGTAATTGGCATGCACACGCTAGAAAGAAAACTCAATGAATAAGTAAGAAAAATATGTTAATAACAAGAAAATATAAATAATAAAATAAAAATAAATCTAAATAACATGTAAAATATAATTGCTTGTTCTGCGGCAATTTGATCTCTAATACGCACTTGCCTTCCCCAGCAACGGTGCTAAAAACTTGTTCGCAAGGTTTTGACTCTACTGACTCTGAGGGTTTATATTTTATAAAGAAGCTAAAAACCTTATCTCCCACTTTCCTACTGATAAGATAAGAGTTCAAAATACGAATGGGTGTTATCAATACCGCTTATCTAAATAGAAAAATGGTGACTACTGCAACTATACAAATATGATGTAGTTTTAAAAGATATCGATCCCACAAGGAAGGAACCAGTTCTAATGATCAACAAGAGGAACGGAATAAAAGAAAATAATGTAATTTATTTTGGAAGATTGGAATGATGGATGGATAGACAAATGTATGAAAAATAAGAGAAGATAAAAAGTATATAGATATTCCCTACGAACAAGTATAACAAAGAAAACATGCAAAATTATCAAAGATATTACGTACTCTAGATTAATTTAACAGATTAGGTTCTAGACACTCAGATATTCAATTATTCACCGCAGAAAAACACATGAAGTAACTTTTCTAAATCTAGTGCAAACGAATTAAGACGATTATATAAACCTGGATAACAATATTACTATGCTTAGTACGGGTCGCTCTCACATAGCCATATTTAGCAAGTTACCATTCCAAAACTATTGGCTCACTAAACAGTGT
>CATIWQ010210886.1:0-23698 GCA_949673415.1 Euphorbia schlechtendalii
AAAAAAGTTCAAAAAAAGTAAAAAAAGTGGTAGGAAACTGGTATGAAACAGTAAGAATCTGGTATGTAACTGGTATGAAGAACAAAAAAGGTCAAAACTGGTATATAATTGGTATGTAACTGGTATGAAGAACAAAAAATGTCAATACTAGTAAAGGAAATTGGTAGGAAGGATAAATTGTGTCAAATTAGTCTTGAAAAGTAATGAAAATGCATTAGAAAGTGATTAGAACATGTAAGATAAAACTATAGAAAATATTAAATCAAAACAGTAAGAATCTGGTATGAAATAGTAAGAATCTGGTATGTAACTGGTATGAAGAACAAAAAAGGTCAAAACTAGTAAGAAAAGTGATAGGAAACCGGTATGAAACAATAAGAATCTGGTATGTAACTGGCATGAAGAACAAAAAAGGTCAAAACTGGTATGTAACTGGTATGAAGAACAAAAAATGTCAACACTAGTAAAAAAATGATAAATAAGTAGTAGGAAACTGGTATGAATGATAAATTATGTCAAATTAATCTTGAAATGTAATGAAAATGCATTAGAAAGTGATTAGAACATGTAAGATAAACTATAGAAAGTATTGAATCAAAACAGTAGGAATTTGGTACGGAACAGTAAGAATCTAGTATGTAACTGGTATGAAGAGCAAAAAAGGTCAAAACTAATAAGAAAAATGGTATGAAACTGGTATGAAACAGTAAGAATTTGGTATGTAATAGGTATGAAGAACAAAAAAGATGAAAAAACATGCGTTTGAAACCCAATTATAATTAAAAATCAAAATCAGATGAAAAAATAATAGCTAACCTAATCGAAATTTCAAATTGAATTAAAAAAAGCCTGCTACAAAGCTAGAAAATTGCAAATATGTAGAGAATTTGATAGTTGCAGAGAGCAGAGGCTTGAAGAAAAGCTAGAAAACTGGAATTATGCAGAAAATTTGATAGTTGCATATATCAAAGACTTGAAGAATATTCGATCTAGAGAGAATCGGGAAAAATCAAAACAAGGAAGAGATAATTTTATGGAGAGAAAACGTGCGCAATGCAAACAAAAGAAGCAATTGAAACTTGATAAAACACTGTATATATAGAACGTATAAAGTGAAAATTGAAATTTAAAATTGGTTATAGAATGCAAAGGATGCGTTGAAACATATCTTTGTAAATAAGTTTTACAAACCCTACATTTTTTACAATTTTCCTAAAAAGTATCAGAGATTAATAGAAATTTAGATTGAAAATTAATAAAATTATCCTTTTTCTTTTACGCATCTAACAAACAAATATTTGAAATATTAGCGGCTCGGCTTGGGCAAAGTCTATCGGCTGCATCAACGTCTCTATTTTGGAGTCGGCTCCAAGTTTGCTCACCTTATAATCTGCAGGAGCGTCTAAATTCCCCGCCCCCTCTGCTTCGACAAACCCTAAGCCGTCTCTTCCGCTACATTCTTCTTCTCGGAGGTGTAAAACGTCTGTCCGTTGGCTCTGATCCAATCATACCCTCCACAATCGTCTTGTGAAAAATGGGTATGAAATCTCAACTTTTTCCTTCTTCTTTTTGCCCCATTATACAATGTCATAGATATCGGTGGAATTGACAAACCGGTTTTACATTCTCCTTTTCCTACTCTGCCTTTTCCTCCTTCATCGCTGCCTTGCTGCATCTCTTTCTATAATCTTTCTCAATCTGATTTGTTTCGTGTACAATTTGATTTACGCAACTAAGAAACTAAATCTACAGAGATAGTCCAGTACACTCGACAAACCCTACATCTCAAAAGTTGCAGCCGTCTCTTCCGCTTCATTCTTCTTCTCGGAGGCGGCGTATCTGATCCGATAAAAAACCTCATAATAATAATGGTATGAAATCTCAACTTTTCTCTTCATCTTTTTGCCCCATTATACAATCTCATAGATATTGGTGGAATTGACATTTGTTAGGAGTACGATACTTCGATTGGGTAATAAACTTTACCGATAGACATTTTAATTACATTTGTTTGGAGTACGATACTTCGATTGGGTAATAAACTTTGTCCGATGGACATTTCTTTTCCATTTAGTTTTATGGGAAAAAATTTCAGATGATCTGTTCTATTTTAATGGTATTGTTGTTAACTGATACATTTTACTTTTGGAAGTGAGAGGGTGTTGCATAATTTTTCTTATTTTATTTGTCAGTTTGCTCTAATTATTATTTATAAAGTTGAATGTTGAAATCTATAATTACTGTCTTGATGTGCTGGTGAAAAATGCAGGGGTCAGTGGACTTTGAGTTGATGTTGACGCATTAAAAGCTTCTGATCCTATTAAGGTAACCTTTTATACGGGGCTTAATTGTACAGTAACTAATGAAAAATCATTGGTTAGACCTTTAAGAGATGAGTAGTTTAACTGACTAAAAGTTGGACTTCTAGTTCTTTCACTTGGATATGACTAATATAAACTGCAGATATCTTTTTGGACCTGAAAATGAAAGTCTCTGTTAATAATTTACCTACATTTGGACTTTTCCTGTATCTTTCTTGTGTGCAGCATATTTCTTTTAATGTAATTAGGGATCTTACTTGCTCAAATCAGTCAGATATTCAAGTGTTTAAATACAAGTTTTGATTTCCATAATTCCTTAGTAGCTAATAACGTTAATTGGATTCTGGTTGGGCAACTGAACCTCGAGAAACTGTGATAGTATCATCTGATCATCAAGTAAAATCTTTGAGACAAATATCTGTGGGAACCAGATTGAGTTTTTTTTCTTTCAAGTGAGGCTGGGAAAAATGGATAGTCTTGTTTGGTGTAAATTTGGCTGTAACAGATGTTGTCATAATTATGTTCTTCCGGTGTTGCAGGTAGATCCAGAAGTCAACTGGTACGACAAATTGATTCAAGCTTATGAATTAGCTGAAGAATGCATTTGCATTAGTTATTATAGTTGAAAGAGAATGGTTGAGGCACTTATGCCCTGCCCCTTACTACAGTTGTGGTGATCTTGTGCGATATATAAAGAACTTTGAATAAATTATACAAGTTTATTTTTTTTAATAATATCTGTTTTAACTCTGCTCTTGACCGATTTTTTACTCTTGATTCCTATTCTGTTTCAGGGCGTTTTAAAAGTTAGAGTTGGGCCAAATGTGCTTTGTTGAAGGTTCTCTAGGTCGAGCTCTACACGGTTGTGGATTAACAACTGTGAGGGAGTATTGTTTACTTTTTTCCGATCTGTACTTGTGTGTTTTTGCCTAAATTGTGCCCATATGCCTTAATTATGTGATGTGTTTTTGCTTAAATTGAACCTTTATGCCTTAATTATGTGATGACAATATTTTGCACATATAATGTCTCTGATTTTGGAGATGTAGATCCTACTTATAGACGGCATTGTCTCATGTATTCTTCTATTAGATTAATCAAGGAGATTTTGTTGAGCCTCCTACTTGGATATCTGATTGAATTGTATTTTTGTGGCATATTTTCCAGACTGTTGGTTACTAATTTATCAGGTATCAATACTATTGGCTAATTATTTAATTATGCATTGAATCCATTGTTACTAACAGAGAATGCACCTGAGTTGCTACGATTATGCTTTCATGGATCTGTTTAGAATTCCTTGGCAGAACGGGCCACAACTGATGTGTTGATCGGGCCAGACTGGGCCATGAACATCGAGGTTTGTGACAAGTGCTTTCATGACCCTGCGTAAGTGCTCTTCTTGAAACACTTCTCGAGTTTTTTGTCCTTGATTCTGGCGTGAAGGTTATTATTTATGCTTTGTTTTGCTTCTCTTCTGTGAATATTATTTTCTTTAATGTCTGTTCTGGGGGGTTCTTGGTTTTTACTTATTTATTTTTTGAAACTTTTTCCTGGTTAATCTGAGAAGAGAACTAATATTTATTGATTGACGAGGTTATATTTTATAAGAGAGGCAAATTGAATGAGGTTTGACTTGGATTCTCTTTGTATCAGGATTCTGATTTTCTAATTGGTTACTCATTAAAGAGTTTGATGCCGTGAAATTGAAACAGGGTTGTCTAGGGTTGTCTTTGTACTATGAGCAAATTAGCTTGTCTAGGGTTGAAAAAATTGTGTCTCTTCGAAAGAAGATATCCCATTGGAAGCTCTAAGTTGTGTCCTTGTTCGTATGTTGTCCTTACCTTTGGCGTTTTATGTCCTATTGCCAATTGCTCGTATTCTGCATATAGAAGTTGAAATTTTTTGAATGAGAAATTAGAATTTCATCTCTTTTGTGAACAACTATTTATATCAATAGGTCTGTATAGAACAGGAAAGGAAATAAATAAATACAATAGTATTTATGTGGCATATATGGAAATTATCTACTTGGATCATTGGAACTGGTATCAGTTGATTATGTGAAGAACACACAACTAGAGAGAGGTATATTCAGCATACTGATTTTAATTATGCATTGGAATAATAGTATTTAGCTAAGGAAACAAATAAAACAATTTATTTAACTTGTTCCGTTGGTGTAGGGAATTTATGAAATGCACTATTATATTAGTAATGGGTTCCTATATTTGATGAGAATCTGTTGAGGTACTGATATTAATATCATTGTGAAGTTTTTGGTTTAAATGTATATCAAAAGATTGATTAGCTGATTAAATTTTGCATGAAAAGCTGATATTTATCATAAATGCGCAAATACTCTTGCAAATAACATACACGCCTAGTTAGATGTACGAGTGCTGTTGCATTTCTGCTTATTTATTTCAAAATGAAGATGCGATTAGTTTATGGCTAAATAATCACATAAAATGTGCTTCTCATTCTATATTTCTTGTGAGTAATATTGGGCGTTTTTGCCAATCTCATGCTATATTGGTTTCTGATGGTTTTTAAGTTTAACATTGCAGACTATATTAACCTCCGTGATGATTTGGTTAGGCTATACCTTGGAATTGATATTATCGGGTAAGACTCTTGTATGCTTCTACACAAGTTTATTTGGTAGAATTTATTATTTTGTTTCTAATGGTGAACTTTTGTATTGTTCAAGGGGTTTACTGGCCTAGGTTCTGAATTCAAAATGCTTCTTGGCATTTCTGTGCTCATAAGGTTACAAAAAGGAGTGCAAATTCTTGGTCTAACATAAGGAGGTATTGGTAAAGTATATATATATATATATATTTTCAATATTTTTTAGGTTGTTAAAACCCCTGTATGTTTTGTGTTTGATGGTGAATTTTTACATTGTTCGGGGTATGATAATATGTTACATATTGAGACATTTAGGATTGGCTATTAGTCTGTTAATAGCCATTAGTTAATTATAGTTTCAGATTACAAGCCGTCTCCTCAGCTTCATTCTTCTTCTCGGAGGTGTCGTATCTGATCCGATCAAAACCCTCATAATAATAATGGTATGAAATCTCTACTTTTCTCTTCATCTTTGCCCCATTATACAATCTCATAGATATGGGTGGAAATGACATTTGCTAGGAATACGATACTTCGATTGGGTAATAAACTTTACAGATAGACATTTTAATTACATTTGTTTGGAGTACGACACTTCGATTGGGTAATAAACTTTGTCCGATGGACATTTCTTTTCCATTTAGTTTTATGGGAACAAATTTCTGATGATCTGTTCTATTTTTATGTTATTGTTGTTAACTGATACATTTTACTTTTGGAAGTGAGAGGGTGATGCATAATTTTTCTTATTTTATTTGTTAGTTTGCTCTAATTATTATTTATAGAAGTTGAATGTTGAAATCTATAATTACTGTCTTGATGTGCTGGTGAAAAATGCAGGGTCATTGGACTTTGAGTTGATGTTGACGCTTTAAGAGCTTCTGATCCTATTAAGGTAACCTTTTAAGAGATGAGTAGTTTAACTGACAAAAAGTGGGACTTCTAGTTCTTTCACTTGGATATGACTAATATGAACTGTAGATATCTGCGTGGACCTGAAAATGAAAGTCTCTGTCTATAATTTACCTACATTTGGACTTTTCTTGTGCTTAGCATATTTCTTTTAATGTAATTAGGGGTCTTACTTACTCAAATCAGTCAGATATTCAAGTGTTTAGATACAAGTTTTGATTTCCATAATTCCTTAGTAGCTAATAATGTTAATTGGATTCTGGTTGGGCAACTGAACCTCGAGAAACTGTGATAGTATCGTCTGATCGTCAAGTAGAACTCTTTGAGACATATTTGTGGGAACCAAGGAGAGTTTTTTTTCTTTCAAGTGAGGCTGGGAAAAATGAATAGTCTTGGTTGGTGTAAATTTGGCTGTAACCATAGTTGTTAGAGGCGCACAGAGGGCTAGCCTTGCCCGAATGCGCGCCCGAAGTCAAGGCGAGTGCCTGAGGTACCCCAGGCGCCAAAAATTTACAAAAAATATTTTTCTGATAAAGTGAAGTTAGATGCAATAACATAACAAAAAAGAACTAATAGAATTGTTAGAGGTACATATACATGTAAAATTGACATATTACATTAAGAATATATAGTATTGAATATTCATGCATGCATGTATGTTGTATAAAAAATATCTATACTTGAGTTGATTTAGCCTTAGTAAGAATTAAATTAGGAATATCTAGCCTTACATTATTATTTAAAACTCTTAAAAATGGATGTAAAAAACATAATTATGCAAAATTAAACCCCTTAGGATAGAAGTGTCCGTGAGGCGTGCCAGAGGCGCTCTGACTGTGAGGCGATCAAAGGCGTACTTGAGGCGTGCCTGTTGGACACCACCCCGCCTGTGATATGCCGAGGCTCCAAGGGTGGCGCCCTACGTCAGGCATGCCTGAGGCATGCCCGAGGCGCGCCTTTAACAACTATGGCTGTAACAGATGTTGTCATAATTATGTTCTTCCGATGTTGCAGGTAGATTCAGAAGTCAAATGGTACGACAAATTGACTGAAACTTATGAATTAGCTGAAGAATGCTTTTGCATTAATTATTATGGTTGAAAGAGAATGGTTGAGGCACTTATGCCCTGCCCCTTACTACAGTTGTGGTGATCTTGTGCAATATATTAAGATCTCTGAATAAATTTTACAAGTTTATTTTTTTTAATTATATCTGTTTTGATTCTGTTCTTGACTGATTTTTTTTTCCCTTGATTCCTATTCTGTTTCGTAGGGCGCTTTAAAAGTTAGAGTTGGGCCAAATGTGCTTTGTTGAAGTTTATTTAGGTCTAGCTCTACTCGTTTGTGAACCAACAACTGTGAGGGAGTATTTCTTACTTTTTTTCCGATCTGTACTCGTGCGTTTTTGCCAAAATTGTACCTATATGCCTTAATTATGTGATTTGTTGCATATGTAATGACTGATAATAAATCTTTTTCTGTTTTTATATATTTTTATTCAACTCACTCTTGCTCGATAAGTTGTCATGAATTAGACTTGAGCGTCTCTTTTCTTCCATTTGTTAGTGGTTTGTGGTGGTACAATTTGGGGGTTTCACTTTCTTAAAAAATGTGCCAGAGCTAACTAGGCTGTTGTATTTGTAAGTATCAGATCTAAATTATGTATTTATAAGAGGTTGCTCTTTATTTTAGCAATAGCATTTTGCCACTTATTCTGCCTGTGTGACATATTTTTCCATTGTCCTTTTGCAGTGATGTGAGTGGGAGTATTCTGCAAAATATTGGCAACTGTGTTTTGTTTCTGGTCTTGTATGTACTTCATACACCTTTACAAATTGAAATTTGTTAAAGAATAAGGTAATGATAAATTGTATGAGTAATGCAAAATACACAAGTAATATTTAAAATGTAGTACTTTTAGTTTATAACAAAATTCAAGTAATGGTTTTTGTGCTTACCTAGAAGTTACAATTTCAACTCACATGGTAGGGACTTGTCCTACAACACACATGGTTCAAAACTTTGAATTCCGATTCTGTACAAATGTTTTTCTATGACTTCTGACCCCTCATTTGATTGACTAGATCTTTGCAAGGTAATATGCTGGAAGGTAGGATTTCATCAGTTATTGAAGGTACTGTGAGATTGTCAATTATGATCTCTGAATTTCCGAGGTTCTATTTTGTTGCATTGTTTCTTAATATTTACTTTTTCAATTTAGCAATATATTCCTCACATTGATTGCTTTTGTTGATCAAAATCAAAGATTTAAGTTTCAATAAGTGTTTCATATATTCTGGGAAATTCAAAACACAGAGAAATTGTAAATGTGTATTCATGTTGTTGCACCTTCTTAACATTTTTTTTTATTTCATTTGATATGATTCTTGTTTTGAATACTTGATACGATGCTGAATGTGCCTAAAATTGTAGTAAACCTGAAATTGCTTTATGATAAAGTTTAGTCACTTAGCTTTTAATTTAAATTATTTTTAGCCATTTATTCCTTCAATTACGTGAAATTTTAAGATCATATTTGATTCGTTGCAATGCTTGTATTTGTCAGTTATTTCATGGATATAAGCTTCTAGTATCAATTTCCCATAGCTATGACCAAGCTTCACTACTTGTACACACGTAGCAAAAAATTTCAAATTCTATATAGCATATGTGGCATCAATTTTTTGTTTCATATTGCTCTCTGACGCCCGACCCTAACTTGTTTAGGGAATTGCACCTTTTTATGAGGTAGGATTCCATCAATTATCTACCTGTTGCAGGCATGATTTCTCTTATTTTTTAAGGATTTTTTAGGATTTACTTTTTCATTTTAGCAGTATGTACCTAATACTGAATCCTTTTCCTGATAAAAAAAGCAGAGAAGTGGTCCCATACCTCTTATTCTGGGAAATTTGAAACACAGAGAAATTTTATGTGTGTAATTCTTGTAGTTGCAGCAAGTCTTCTTATTAGTTGTTGTTATTTCATACAAATATGATACTTGTTTTGAATACTTGATATGATGCTGAATGTGCCTAAAATTGTTGTAAATTTGAGATTGCTTTATGATAAAGATTAGTCATGTAGTTCTTTATTTAAATTATTTATAGTCATTTATTCCTTCAACTACGTGATATTGTAAGATGCCTATTTGATTCATTGCAATGCTTGTATTTGTCAGGTATTTTCATGAAAATAAGCTTCAAGGATCAATTTCCCAGAGCTTGGGAATATGACGAAGCTTCACTACTTATATACACACATAGCAAAAATATTCAGCTTCTAGACTCTGTTCACATCATATGTTGCATTATTTTTTAGTTTGTTTACCCTAACTTGTTTAAGGAATTGAATGATAATGAAATCTGAGAACAAATGCCATCAGAAATTTGAAAGATTACTGAATTGTTTGATCTGTATGTTATTGACATATTTCTAGGTGCTGAATTTGAATTATTAATACAGTGTTTCTACAGGAATGTTGCCAATAACCATTTCGAAGGTCAGAAAGTCTCAGCTTATGTATTAATCCCAAGGATTGTAAGTTCTTGTCCTTTTTTTTGGTTGTGGATTCCAACACAGTGAGTTGGAACAAATCTTGCAGTTGCTAATGTTGATGCCATATTTGTTTATATTCTTTTTCTTGAAACCATCAACTTCAAGAGTTTTTTTAATAGTGTTAGCTAGACAAAGGACCAATGTGTTTCACTTGTTTTTAATTTACAAAATTGTGAGTGTCTTAAACAAACCTAATTTGCTTAAAGCTCAAAGCTGTATCTCATGTACAAACACGGGTTTTAGCTAGTTCAGAGCTATTATTATTTGTTTATGCATATTTTCACACTGTTTTGTTATTTTAACATGAGACTAAAGTTGGTGTTGGTATCTACTGAAGGAGCAAATTTGTTGCATATAAAGAAGTCATTCAGTGGAATGGACAATGCTTTGTATGATTGGACAGACTCCCCATCTTTGGATTTCTGTGTGAGTTTATTTTGTTTCTTTCAAAGTGTTGTATTTTGATGTCTGTGAAATACTATCTCAGAACTTCAGGTTTTCCTGTTTTTTTTTCTAGGAGAATTTTGCTGCTTTAGGTTTGGTATTGATTTGAATTTCAGTTTGTAATTAGTTCTGGTTGTACACTCTGGAGGAAAATAGACTCTCTGGTCAAAATCATGGGACTGCTCATCATCGAAAGTCCTGTAAGGTATTAGAAGCTCTGTTCTTACAGGTGAATGATTTCTCTACCTTTTTTTATTTTATTTTTCCTAGACTATATACCAATTACTTACGTTCGTATGCTTCACATTTTTTTTAAAATTAGATTGTGCATGATCACAAAGATCATAGATCTACATTTAATCATGGTTTGTACTATTTGTCAACTCTTAGCATATTAAGAATCAAATTTTTTTATTGTTATCTTATTAGATTAATATTTATTTCATATTTTCAATATTTATTATTTTGATTTTTCATATTTATCTATTAAAAATGAATTTAAAGTTCATGTTATATATTAAAAAATTTAATTAAAAAAATAATTACATGTGGAATATAAATATATTTATAAAAAATTTATTTATCTTTATTTTATAAAAAAGAATCAAATTTATTAGAAAAAAAATCAAGAATGTAAAAAATGGTGATGGCACAGATGTTAAAATAAATGCGATGCAAAACAAAAGCCACCACCTCACCTCTTTCCTCAGCCTGCAAATATTGACACCTCTCCTCTGCAAGGGCAAGGGCAACATTCTAACTTCTCTATTTTGGAGTCGGCTCCAAGTGAGTTGCACTATATAATCTGTAAAATTTGTAGGAGCGTCTATATTCTCTAATTCAACCCGCTCCCCCCATTGGCTGCATTCTCTCATTCTCTACCCTGATTTTTCCTCCTCCATCACTGCCTTGCCGGATCTCTTTCCTACTCCCTCAATCTGTTTTCTGTACAATTTGATTTACGCAATCAACCGATTGGATCTTGAGAGATAATTCAGTTCATTCGGCAAACCCTAGCCCTCGCAAATTGAAGCTGTCTCCGTCAGATCTGATCTGATCCGATCAAAACCTTCATAATCGTCTTTACCTAATTGGGGTATATTTGTTTGCTTTGTAGATTTGTCATCGTCGATTCTTGGGGTGTTTGGCGTGATCTCTTGCCGGGGCCGTAATTGGATTCGTCCTGGTTTCTTGGGGTAAGGAGTGGTGAGGAAAGAAATTGCCCTTTTAGTTCAATTACTGATAACTCTTCTTTTTACTTTTCTAAATTTCTCAGTTCTTTTTTCCGATTAATTTCGAGTATCAAGTATTGCTTTTGTATGATTTGGGATTATCAGGTTTCCGTTTCATTTTCCATGGGTCTTCAATGCCTCTTCGGTTTCCGATTATCAATTTGAGTTTTCTTTGCTATCTTCTCTATTCTACTTGTGTGGATTAGGTCTCATCTTTCTTTCTTTACTATTCTATCTATTTTGTTATAATTATTTACTTTTTTTACTCGGTTCTTTGGTGGGGATTTATAGTGCTTTTTCATGCTATTTTTTTGTTTGGGAATTCATCTCGATTTTCCTGCTTCCCTTTCCATTCTCACCACGCACTCACTGCCTTTTCAGATCTGAAACTATTCTATTTATCTATACTTACAGCCTTCTGGTTGTTTGGATCAGGAAGGCTGCAACTGCAAATGGATGGTCTGGCTTCTGGTTATTACCCAATCTTGGTGTCTGTCTCATCAACTCTGATAAGTTGGTATGGTATACCCTTAGTTTTTCTCTCTTTTGGAGGATCAGTTTTTGATTTATGGATGAGATTTTGATTATAATTGAATTGCACTTACTAGATCGTCCAGTTGTGTTTGTTTTGAATTATTCCTGTTTTTCGTAATATATTTTTGTATTTGAAATATGATTAATTAAGTGTGATAAGTAATTTAGTCTGGGATAATATTTGTATAGGTGTGATCTGATGTTTACTGATTTTTTATGGAGTAAGATCCGAAATTATGAACTTTGATTGTGAGATGAGAACCAGATGTATGAACTACTTATAAAGTTAATTTTAATTGAAAGAAAAATCTGATATAATTACTGATTCATGTTTTAATTGGACTAGGAAAATTTGAATTATTTGTGATGTTGATCGCTTGCCTATAATAATCAATTGAATGATTGTCACAAGCTGAGATTTGTGACAGTCCAGTGTCTGCTGGAGAAAAAAATTTGTGAGAGTGTGATGCAATCAGCTACGTATCTGGAATGGATGCCAGTCTACAGCATTTTGCCTTTGTTCTTTTGCGGTTCTTACTGTAAAAAGAGTAATTCCCTTTCACTGAGTATAATTATCTTACGAAATTCAGTCTAACTTTTTATAATTTTTCATTTTGCATCTATTTCCAAAATTCATCTTTATGGTATGTGATACTTCAAAACTAATTATAAATTTTTGCAGAATGATGCCTGCGTTGTCAGCAACATCATCACCACTCGGTGTATTGATTCAAGATATGGCATCGAAAAGAGATTAGTACCCTTTGGACCTAACCTAACAAACTCTCTTACAATTGATCACTAAGTTTCCTTTTTTTTTTCTCTTCAGATGTACTATGTTAGGAGTTGAGTGAGTAAAATACTGCTTGAATTTTATTCATCAGGTGACACGGCTTCGGGAATATCTTGGACTAGGTCCCATTTTGACACAATTGTTCGACAGTACCATGATATTGTGAAGGTAAAATGAGTACCGAAACGCAACATATGGTTTTTAGTATTGAATGAGTTATTCTGTTAGTTCTAAAATTAGCATTAATTATCAGAATTTTGAAGACATGCAAGATGCAATTCATGAAGTTGAAATGGACCTGGAATGGATTCCAGTCTACGGCTTTTCAAACTGCAACCACCTTCGTTCTTCTGCTGTTCTTACTGTAAAAAGAGTAACTCCCTTTCCTTCAATACAATTAAGTTACAAAACTCAGTAACATAATTATAATTTTATATATTTCCGCTTTTATTAAAATTTGTCTTTAATATAAGGTATGTGATACTGTGAAATTAATTGTAACTTGTTACAGAATGAGGCCTACACCTTCTGCCATGTCATCACTACCCGATGTATTGATTCAAGAAATGGTGTATTCTCTGGAACTTACCCTCGTCACAATTGAACGGATCACTAAGTTTCCTTCATTTCTTTCTTTTTAATTAATTTCAAGCCAAGTTTTTAATTAACTAGTATTAGTACCATCTTCTACTTAATTTAGGTTTGCAGCATATTTTATTTTGTTATTTTCTATTTATCAATTTTGACCCGCCTAATCAATTCTTAGATTACCTTGAAAGAAGCTGATGAAGTTGGAAATGAGTTCTCTTGGGTTCACCTCATATGTAGATGTGACGCAATGGATTTCAGTTTTTTATACAGTTTCAACAGGCAAGAAAAAAATTCAAATGAAAAGGTTAGACCTGAACTTTACAGAGTTCTATTATTGATTTAAAAACAGTTTGTTTGATGTCTTTACTTGGTAGCTTTTGAAGAGTCTAGAGTAGCCTAAAGAAGAAGAATGTGTTAAAAATTACAAATGAGACTGATCAGAACTAAAGCTTCAATGCAACTAATCCAGCAGCAGCGTGGTCTTAGCAGAAGATATAGAAAGTCTGCACTGCGAGGAGAAACATATTGTAAGATATTCGAATGTTCACTGCAGAGATATCTCGTACAATGATATATCCAGTTTTCAAGGTTTTAAAGTCAGGTAAGAAATTTAAGTAGATGCTATATTTTTCTGGTGTATCATATTGCTCTAGTTACATGTTCCTTTAAGCCTGCATCTCTAATCTTTATTTAAATTACTCTATCTTAACATGCGGTTAGCTTGGAAATCCTGGACAAAGTAGCTATTGGCTAAATTCTCCATTCAGTAAAGCTCGTCCAGCTGAGCGAGGTATTATTGCCTTTTTCCATTTTATGTATCTCGTTCTCTTAATTCAATTTTTCGTGTAATGTTGCCTTCATGCATGCCATAAAATGCGATTTGTTGAATCTTGTTACGGTTTTGTATCAGTTCACACTTTTTGTATATTTCCCTTGCTTAGAGCTTGAATGAAACTCTTATCCAAGTTTACTATTGTAGATTATTTTCAAAGGTGGAGCAAGATCCTCTTATCCAGTTTTAGTTTTGGAGATTGTTGTCTTTAGTGGATCACATGAGTTCTAATCCTTGTATTATGATCTGGTTTTGTACATGTTTTTATGGGGTCTTTTAATTGTTACAGTTGATGGATATTGAAGGTCCCAAAACAGTTGCAAGATTTCTGATATGCCTCTTTAGCTATATTAGAACTTTATGTTGTGTGATAATATGATTTTGATACATGAAATGGGTGTGTTTAGTTTCTCTAGTTTTACATCGGAGCCTGAAATCTTTAAGATTTGAGGTGGTATCTCTTTGGTTTACGATTTTTTCGGGATCTATGAATCCGTGAAAAAGATTTTTTGTTATTTCTTTTCAGTAGCCACCCTCGTCCCTCTCCCAAACCCTACTTCTCCTCCACATACAACTGCTGCTTTTTCAAGAAATCGACTCAACTGCAACCACCTTCGTTCTCCTGTGGATCATTCCATAAATAGAGTAATTCCAAAATTTATCTTCAATGTAAGGTATGCGAGTCTTGCAAACTAATTTTGATTTTTTTCAGAATGAGGCCTGCACCGTCAACCTCACCGCCCGCTGAGATCGACTCAAGATTCGGTATCCCCCCTATGGGAAGGCCATCGGTTGACTCTCCAACCTCTACTTCACTCACTACTACAAGAATCACCTTTTCTTCTTCTTTAATCAGTCTTTGATGCTGGCATCCAAAGTCTTTCCTCAATTCCAAACAACCTTCGCGTCAGTAAATGTGGTTTTCATGGCTCCTAAGGATCTTGGGTGGCCCTCTTCTATTTTATGAATGCAGTTCGCGCTATGCACTTAAGTGCTTCGTAGTAGCAGAACCTAACAACTGTAGTTATCCATTTATAGGACTGACATTTTAGATTATTGGATTGAATTCTCATTTCTACCTATATTATTGATTGTATTAAGGAACTTGAACCCAAAACGAACTTGTACCTAGCACTGTGTTGATGAGCTCGAGCATAATTATCTCTTTTAAATTATATTTTAGGTTTAACAAGCTGTTAGAGCTGTTGGAAACTAGAAATAGAGCCATTATTGTAACTGGTTGTAGTGATGATGGATTGTTTTCCTATAGGATCTTAATAGTTATATACTTCATGTAAATCATGCAGAAAATTGGAAAATTATAATCTTTCAGGTGATGTGGTGTCTAAGCCTGACTATCTTGTAAGTCCTGCATCTGCTGTTGTGCGATTCTTTAAACATGAAAATTAGAAGTAATTTAAGTTTCGAGTTTCGAATAAATAATTTCCAACAAATGCTGTTTTGACACTTTCCTGTATTCATTAATTTGCTTATGTGAATGTTTTTAAAATTTTTGGCATGAGCTCTCTTCAATTCAAGCTTATCTTTTAAATTTTGGAGCTTTAGAGTTTTGTTGAATGCATGTTCTTTTATTTCTTTTTTTACCTGCAAATTGATAAGCATTATTTATATTATATGATATGTTACTGGGATCAAGTGAAACATGTAGGAAATTGTAGCAATTATGCTACATGACTGAGTAAATAGTGTGCTCTGATAGAATCATTCTCATTTGCACTTTGAATCTGCTTGAAATTTCCCTTTATTGTATTAATGAGCAGCATCTTATAAGCTTTCAAAGCTTTTAATATGTTAATCATATAACATAATTTTGTCACTGAATTTTGCTTGAGCCTGCAGATGCAAGCTCTTGTTTATTTTCTTCTTTTGTGTTTGAATACTTCATGCAGTGAACATGTAGTTGACAAAGTAATCAATCAAGGAAAATTTGCCAGCTCAAAGATTCTGCCGAGCTACAATGTGACTAAACTTCATCTATGTCAATCATTACCTGTTGATATCTATATTTTATCAGCGTTATACAAATACTTTCGATTCATATTTTGCCAATAAGAGAGAGGCCCACTCAAAATCTGGTTTTTTGGGGGGTGGAATTTGTGGCGTCAACCAATAGGATTTTTTTTGAATTTCTTCTCCAGCAGGATGTGAAAGATACTTTTTGATTAAGTAGTAGAAGAATTAGTAACAGGCTATCAAACAGAATATTTAGGTATCAAATTTGGTTTATTTTTTGTTGCTTCCTATCTGATCTTATTAGTTTCTTCATTATTTATCTATATTAACAACAATGCCCATCAATGACAAGCTTTTTTCATTGTGTGATTAACAGGAAAGGCATTTGTGTAAACAAGCCAAAAAGTGGCAGTTCAAAGATTTTTGCTGAACTCGATTGAGACTGAATCTCAGCTATTCCAGCCATCAATTCTTGGTGTTAAAAAAAGCACTCTCTACTTCATATCCTGGTGGCAGACAGAAAAGGTTAGAAATGTCATCTGTATTTAGTGTAATTCCTATCAGCGTGAACCTTTTTCCACTGTCTGGTCAACAGGGAAGGTATTCATGTGAATGAGGTGAAAACTCAAAAAAAAGTTGACTAAAGTCTCTGACCATGGAATGAATGAAGGGAAAAGCTGGCTTCCCTGCAAGCAAAAGAATGCTAAAGATTTAAATCAGGTATCATAAGTCTTTATTCTTGTTTTGTAGAAATTCTAACTGATACGTTTATACCAATTTTAAGATGTAAACAAGTGAAAAACTAAGGAAGGAAACCATTTGAACCATACTTATGGGATAAGTCATGTATTTGACCTTTCAAGTAACAGGAAATTTTCGGGGGAAATAAGTAATTACTCAAACATTAAGAAAAAAATGCAAAATTTTAATAACTTGCGGGTAGGTCAGACTTTGGTTAGACAATGATGAACACGGATTAAAAATCAAAACATAGCAGGAAGGCACTTGTGCAAATGAGCGGTTTTCATCTGCTGACTGTTGCTTCATTTCCTACTAGATGCCAACTGTGGAGTCTTCTCCACTTCTACTTCCATAGTTAACAAGGTTAATTCTGTATTTGACAACCAATTCATAACAATAGCTGCAATTGGAGAATTTGATCTATGTTAACTATGTGACCGATAATTATCTCAAGTCTCAACTATCATTTCTATTTGGTAGTTGTTGTTTCTCAGTAATCAAATAGCATTTTGAAATCTTGTTGTATAAGTTTGATTTCTTGCGTATATTTTGAATTTCTCCGTGTAAAATTTTTCCGCTACACGGTAGGTGTAGTTTTCTGAGATCAAGCTCTAATTTGGAAGTTTATCTATTGATAACTACCCACTTATAGTCCATGGCCCTAGAGGCCCCAAGTTCCCAAAAGCCCAGTCAACCCCAACACACTTGGGTTGGAGGTTATGGCTGGCGTACCATGTCAAAGGCAGTTATGTCACGATCACCTCCCCAATAGCCTATATAAGGCATGTCTCTCTAGGGAGTTAGGTACATACAATCACAACCACTATACTATTCTTCTCCTCTTCCGTTAACTAATTTGAGCGTCGGAGAGGCTTCGCCGGAATCCCGGCCGAGCCTATCTAACCCCAATCTTCCTTTATAGCAGATTACCATTCTCAGGATCATTGACATCATTGTTGCAGTGAGCGTGGGCCCTTTCTCTGGTTTTCGATCATGGAACCCAAACATTCTCAGTAACTCGCAAAACCTTCAACTGATTCAAACGTCACCCAGAAAAACCTTGATCTACACATTTTAACGAATGAGGAATCCACAAAAACGGTGAATGCCGCACTTTACACAAAGATGTCCAGGGTAACCCATTGGAGTTTGTACCCATCTTAGAGATGGAGAAAGACTTGGAGGTTTGGTTACGGCTAGAAGCAACCCCTAAGGAGCAGGCCATAGCAAAATATACCAAATAGTTAATGAACACAATGGCAACGGTATAGGACATTATGAAGGAAAACAGATTGGTCAGAGTGGTAGACGAAAAGATGCTCAGGGTGTTGGAAGCCGCGGCCATAGCAAAATATACCAAATAGTTAATGAACACAATGTCAACGGTATATGACATTATGAAGGAAAACAGATTGGTCAAAGTGGTAGACGAAAAGATGCTCAGGGTGTTGGAAGCCGCTCTACAACAAAAGAAACCAGAAGGATACAAAATGCACCTAGTTTACGCTAGGCTGGAGTCATAAGTCCCCCACATAGTCAAGAATGTCATGAAATCCAAGGGTGCGGAGAGATCAGAGAGGAAATGATAGAAATCTCGAAGCCTCGTTAGATCCCTTCGCCCCGGGAAGAAGCCATTATGTGAAAGGGAGTGGTTCAGGGAAAATTTCTTGAGTCTCGATAAATTCACTGGATTGGAAAAGGAATTAAGTTCCTTCGAAGAAGATTGGCTGGCCCGGCCTAGAAGCCTTGCCGTTTGTAATCGTGCAAGAAGACCCCCCCTTGAAAGGATTGTGAAGGTTGGAGGAGACGAGGATGGGATCAATTTAAAACGACTCCGACTAGTTTGACGAATCAGACATCACGAACAAGTCAAAATCCTTGTTGAGACGCGCTAGGAGCATGAATAAAGCGGTTCCTAAGGACGAGATGGCTGTAGCTATGAGGCAGCAGGAGTACGAAATGATGAGGTAGGTGAAGGCCTATATGATTGAGGCCGGGGTGGACCCGGTCCTTCCCCGAGATCAAGGATGCGGAATCCCCGTTTCTAAGGAAATTCAGGGGGCACCGTTTGATGGAAAGTTCAAATACCCAAAGCTACACATATATAATGGAGAGGGCAACCCAGCCATACATGTCTAAAACTTTAGGCGATCCCTGATTATAACGGTGGCCACCGAGTCAATGAAATGTAAGTTACTGCCCGCCACTCTAGACAGACCGACCAACTACTGGTCTGATGGATTGAAGCCTCGATCCATCTCCTTCAAGTAGATGGCACAGGATTTTGTGCTATATTTCATAAAGTCGGTACCACCACAAAAGACGGTCCAGGATTTGCAAGTAATAAGCTAACACCGAGGCGAGACCCTAGCAGCCTATTTTGGAGAGATTTCAAAAGCTCACTCTGGAAATTCGAGGTTGTGGTATTGAAGCAACTGTTGACGCTTTGGTTAACAATTGTCGTAGCACTGATTTATCAAAGGAACTGTTAATGAAGAGAGCAAATTCATTGGCCCTCATGATGCAAGAAGCATAGAAGTGGATTTTATGGGAGAGTTACAAGAACGTAGTCGGTCATGAAGGACGGAAGGACAATCTGTGCCCGATCAGGCAGGAATGGATCCAGCTTTAACCCAAGAGGAGAATTCAAAAGAAAAGAATTCTCCAAAGAGTTCATCCCATTGCGAACTAGTAGGAAAACATGTTGTATTGGGTAGAAAGGAGCGGTCAGGAGATAGAGTACCCACCAAAGTTGCGCCGACCCGGAAAGCCTGGCACTTACTATGATTTTCATAAGTCGGAAGGGCACGATACAGAAGAGTGCAGGCATTAGCCATAGAGCTAAACAAGAAGACAACAACAGAAAAGATTAACCGATTCTTAGCAAACCCACAACCTAGCAGGATTATAACCAGGGTCATCGTGAACGCCTGTGAGAGCGGTTGAATGAAAGGGAGCATTCAGAAGAAAGACCTCGCTACGAGCTGCCGAAGAGGTAGAAATGCCCCACCGGCTCCAAGAAGGGTGATGCATGTTATAGCAGGAGGCTTGATAGCCGAAAAGAGGGAGATGAGCGAAGACCGCTGTGATTCAAGCACCGACCCTTCCACCCGTTTCACATTAGCCCACATGCCGATGCATTGGTTATCAACGCCCACATTGATGATTACCTGGTGAAGAGGGTGCTGGTGGATACTCGAAGCTCCGTTAATCTAATGACCTCGGCCACTTTTCATGCCTTGCAAATAAATCTGAACAAACTAAAGATGGTACAGGGTTCAGGTATTGTTTTGGCAGAACAATCTGCTGTAGTAACAGGAGCAGTCATAGTGACCGTGGTAATTGGAGACTCTTACCCTCGGTGGAAGGGTCAGGTCGAATTTCTTGTTGTGGACATGACTTTCACGTATAACCTAATTATCGAACAATCTACCATATCGGATTCCGAGGTGATCATTTCAATGAGATACTTAGCGATACTTATACTATCTCGCCGAGGCTTGGTAGTTGCGTAGGGAAGCCAACAAGTGGCTAGGGAGACACGCCTGACATCGCTAAAGATCGAACCTGTAAGAGTAGATGAGAGAAAGCTGAGCCTTATGGGAAGTTGGAATCACTTGTGTTAGAGTAAGGAAAGGAAGTCAAGATTGAGGTCAGTATAGAAGGGGAGGCCAAAGATGAACTCGCCAAAGTACTTACAGCGAATTTCAAATCTTTTGCTTGGTAACCCGAAGATGTTACTAGGTAGATCCACTGTTCATGGAGCACCAATTGAATGTGAGCCCAGACTTTGCCCGGTAAAGCAAAAACAGAACAATTATGGATCAGAGAGACAGAAGGCCATCATTGCTGAGGTTTCTCACCTGCTCAAGATAGGCCATACAAGAGAAGTTCATTACCCAAAATGGATCGCCAATGTTGTCCTAGTGAAGAAACCAAGTGGAGAGTTCCGTATGTGGCGTGGATTTCACCGATCTAAATAAAGCATGCCCAAAAGATTGTTTCCCTTTGCCAAGCATTGATTCGTTGGTTGATTCAACGGCGGTCTTCGCGGCGTATTCCACATTAGATGCCCAAGCAAGATACAATGAGATCTCAACGTTCAAGACTGTCGTGGAGAAAACCGCATTCATGACCCACGAAGGGACATGTTGCTAGGTGGAGTTATATGCAGATGACATGATCAAAAAGAGAAAGACGTTGGCCGATCACCCCAAAGATGTGGAGATGATACTTTTCACCTTGAACAAGCACAACCTGAAGTTGAATCCAAAGAAGTGTGCCTTCGGCATTATGGGAGGATAGTTCTTAAGATTTTTGGTGTTACAGCATGGCATTAAGGCGAACCAGACAAGATAAAAGCTATCCTAGACCTCAAATCGCCCAAGAATTGCAACAAAGTTCAGAAGCTTAATGGAAAAATCAACGCGCTAGGATGCTTTATTTCTTGTTCGGGCAAGTGTTGCCTTCCATTATACAAGTCTTTGAAAGGAGCTTAGAATTTCACATGGAGCGAAGAGTGCGAGAAGACATTCAATGACTTCAAGAAATTTCTTTCCTCACCACCGCTCCATAGCAGACCGACAGGCAACGAGCCGCTGTACTTATACCTAAGTACAAAGAGGATACCGTGGGAATAATGCTGATATGGGAGGTAAGAGCGGAGCAATTCCCGGTGTATTATGTGAACAAGGTGCTCAAAGATGCCGAGCTGAGATATCCGAACTTGGAAAAGGCAGATTATGATGTAATCATAGCATCACAAAGGCTGAGATATTATTTTCAGAGCCACCCTATAGTATTCCGAATCTACCTCGAACTCTAGAAAATTTTGCAAAGATCGGAGATTTCTGGTAGAATAGCTGAATGGGCGGTGAAAATGTTCGAGTTTGATGTCCGTTTTGAGCCAAGGAAAGCTATGAAAGGGAAGGTGCTTGCAGATTTTATGCAAGAAATGCCGAAAGTTAAGGCCATTGTGAGAAAAGCTCGGTTGGAGGAATACATTTGGTGACTATGGAGCTAGACGCAAAAGAGATGGTATATAAATGCCAAACTTGCCAAGAATTTCCGGGCACCTCTAACAACCATGACAGTCATAAGAACGGTGTGGCCTTTCTCCACCTGGGGAGTAGATATTGTGGGCCCATCGCTGAACAATTTATCAAACCAAGTCATCAAGTTCATAAATAAGAACATAATGTCAAGGTTCGGAATTCCACATATCATCATCATCGACAATGAACACTGTTCAATTGTGAAGCCTTCAAAGACTTACTGCGAGAGGTTGCATATCAATTTACGCTTTTCTTCGGTTTCATATCTCTAGTGCAATGGCAGGATCGAGGTGACCAACCGAATTATCAATGACGGGGTCAAAACTCGGGTATTGAAACTTGGATCATCATGGGTAGAGGAGGTAAATAATGTACTGTGGTCATACCAAACCACTCCCAGAACGGTTACAAGACAAACACCATTCTTGCTCACCTATGGCACCGAACCCGTTGTCCTGTTTAATATAGGCACCTTAAGTGAGAGAGAGTGACCAATTTTGTGGGATAAGTAACAAATGACAATCTTTTAAGGAAGAACTTGGACGAGCTCGAGGGAATAAGAGGCCAACTTACATCAGGACGGCTGCTTACAAGCAGCGAGTGGATCTAATATTTAACAAGAAGGTCAAGCCTCGGTCCTTTCAGGAAGGAGACCTAGTGTTAAGCAGCATCGAAGCATCTAGAGAAAGAGCCGGACAAGGAAAATTTGAAGTCAATTGGAAAGGGCCTCGTAAGGTTACCTAAAAAAGTGAGCCAAAACACATACAAAATTCAAGACTTGGATGGAAAGGTTCTACCAAGGACTTGGAATGCAGCAGCTCTCCGGAATGTAGGAAATGTTGTCTTTAGGATTGTCTTTCTTGCATGGTATGATAAATTAGAGCGCTCAAGAGGCCTAATACAAATATGATAAATTAAAAGCCCGGAAACGACATATGAAGCAAGGTGAGATACCACAGCTTTAAAACAAGGTAAAAACCACATCATATAAAGTAAAATGAAATACCATTTAAAACATATAAAGCAAGGTATGAAAAGAGCACCCAAGGAGATCAATACTCAACAATCACAATGCAAAACGAACTTAGATTATGAGCAAAAAGTCATTCAATAAGGCGAACGGAAATTACAAATACAAAGAAAATCTACTGATAAGGGACAGAGCTAACATCATCTAAGTCCCACATCTCAGAGTACACCGAGCTTGCCTTTAAAGCAGTAGAGTCAGCAGTCACTTTGGGATCGGGACTGGAAGAAGGCTTCTTGATCGTATCCTTGAACAAGCGAGCGTCCACTGGGATCGCCAACCTTGGGATCCATCATAAGGGTAAGATTGTCAAGGTTGACATCGGGAAATTTTTTGGCAATCTTCTTTAAGTACCGGGCTCGGAAAGTGATGCGGCGCTTATTCCAGTTGTTGAGAATTACTTTCTTCCTCCTTCCGTAGCGATGCTTGACCGCTTTGCATTTTTTCAGAGAAATAGACGAAGTTTTGTCAGCACTGGCTACCCTAGTGCTGTAGAATTGATTAGGGTTTTTGGAACCACTCACATACACGTGATGTGGGAGTCTGTTATATTTATAGCGTAATATGGAATACATAATTACACAAAGGTCCTTAGCTTAATATACAAGCATATATATATCTATCATCCCCCCGCAAGTTGGGTGGGAGGACAAAACACACCCAACTTGTCTCTCAAAAAACAAAACCGTGTGCTACGCAAGGACTTGGTGAGAGCATCCGCCAATTGAACATCCGTAGAAATGTAACGAACACAAAGTTGTTTTGCAGCGACCTGTTCCCTTACGAAATGAAAATCAAGCTCCAAATGCTTGGTCCGAGAATGGAATATCGGATTTGCCGTCAAGTATGTAGCACTTAGATTGTCGCACCGTAAAGTAGGTACCCCCGGTGATGAGTAACCAATTTCCCGCAGCATGAGACCTATCCACGCCATTTCAGAAGTCGTAGTAGCAATTGCTCTATGCTTGGCCTCTGTTGATGACCGAGAAACGGTCCGTTGTTTTCTCGAAGCCCAAGAGATAATATTTGAGCCATGAAAAATTGCATACCT
>CATIWQ010210904.1:0-14395 GCA_949673415.1 Euphorbia schlechtendalii
TGGTAAAGTTTTATAGTTTGAGAATTTTTTACAAAATACAAATATAAATATAGTATATAAATTTATTGCAAATCTTTGTTCGAACCTTGTGTACATCAATATCGAATTTCGTTAATTTTCGTTTCCCTATTATGTGAATTAGTGATAATGAAAGTACCCGATTTTTTTCATCTTTCAAAAGAAATTTTAATATATATTTTGATATGGGTCATGGGTGTTGGCTCGGCCTAATGCGGCGGAAAATATTAAACATGAACCAAATCATCAATGGAAAACCCGACTTGAACAGTTATTACAAGGATACAGACAATCACATTAACGTCATGCAAATAATAATTACAAGGATCCAAATATCTAGAATTGCATGTGATTAAATTTGGATATGACAACATAAAATTATCCTAATATTGTGCTTAATTGTGTAGAGAATCTAGAAAGAGTGGCAGAGAATGGAGGGGGGATTCTAAGGTCATGGATTCCAGGCTCTTCCAGGGCTGATTTTGTAGTAGCAAAAGATGGTTCCGGCACTCACACTACAGTCAACGATGCTATTTCTGCAGTTGGGAGATCAAGTAAAAAGAGAGGCAGCCGAGTAATAATATATGTCAAAGCTGGAGTTTACAGTGAAAAGGTAGAAATCCCACAACATGTTAAAGATGTGATGTTGGTCGGCGATGGCATTGATAAGACTATCATTACCGGCTCCCGCAATGTTCCCGACGGCGCTTCCACTTTAAGCTCTGCTACTTTCGGTAACATTGCTAATGCTAATATTTATATTTTTTGGTTACATTTACTATACTACCCTCCAAATTCGAGAGATGAATTAAGATTTTAACCCCGGCCCACCTGAATTTCATAAATTTGTAAATCCACCTAGTTCGGTGATACTAATATAGAATATTCTTTTGGTTACATTTACTTTACTTTCCTACCTTCAAAATTTGAGAAAATATTTGACTCCGATGAACTTCATAAATTTGTGAATCCACCTTATTTGGTAATGTATCCACCTAATTTGGCGATGTTAAGTTATAACATGATAAATAATGTATAGAATTAAAAATCCAGCTTCTTTTCATTCCAAGTTAAAAAAATTTGAAATCAGAAACTAAATTTGATGGAACTCATTAGTCCCAAACAATGTCGTACTATATTCACTAGTGTTTGAATAGCAGACGTGTACCGGTCCTATGCATTACTAATTATACTTGTAATATTTACAAAAAGTAGTCTTAAAAGTGTGCTTTTGGGGGCATATATTTATTTTAATTGTATTTTTTAGTGACATCATTGATTAATTATACTTATAATATTTACAAAAACTAGTCACAAAAGTGTGCGTTAAAGGTGCATATTTTCATTTTGATTATATTTTTCTAGTGACATCGCTGATTAAATTTCTTTTTTAAATGCCTGATATTTTTTTTTTGCAATGGATTATTACTATATGTAACACCAGGGGTATCAGGAGATGGATTTTGGGCAAGAGACATAACATTTGAGAACACAGCAGGCCCACACAAACACCAAGCAGTGGCCTTAAGAGTCAGCTCCGACCTCTCGGTCTTCTACCGCTGCAGCTTTAAAGCGTACCAAGACACGCTCTACGTTCACTCTTTGCGACAATTCTACCGCGACTGCCAAATACACGGCACCATCGATTTCATCTTTGGTGACGCCCCCGTCGTGTTTCAGAACTGCGACATCTTTGTACGAAGGCCAATGAGCCACCAAGCCAACTACATAACCGCGCAAGGGCGAGATGACCCTCGCGAGAATACCGGAATTTCCATCATCGGGTCGCGGGTTAGGCCTTCCCAAGAACTAGTAGCGGCCAAAGGGTTGATAAAGACTTTTCTCGGTAGGCCGTGGAGGAAATATTCGAGGACAGTGTTCATTGAAACTGATCTGGATGGAATTATCCATCCGTCTGGGTGGGGAGCGTGGCATGGAGATTACGCGCTTTCGACTCTTTTTTACGGAGAGTATAAAAATGTCGGACATGGCGCATCCACTTTCCAAAGGGTTAATTGGCGCGGTTTTCACGTGCTCAAGACTCCACAAGAAGTCGTGCCTTTTACAGTTAGTAGGTTTATACAAGGGGAGAAATGGATTCCGATAACTGGTGTGCCGTTTTCGCTGGGAACTTAGATTGATTGCGAATTTTGTATCGATGTGCACAAATATGGTCTCACCTTTTTGTATACGTGATGTACAACAAGCCTTGACCTGGGTTTGCTTCTATTATTCTAATATATGTTTATAATAGAATAATAAATTTTGTTTTTTAAAATACTATGCAGTTAGAACAAAAATATCGAATTTTATGTACTAATAATAATTAACTTTTTTGAAATAATTTTCATGAAAAACAGTTTTGAAAAGCAAATTTTTAAATAGAATTATTGAAGGACAGAGTTGTTTAATAAATATTGAGGGCAAAATTTTTTTCTCACAATCATCTATTTTGGATGGAAATGATGAGTTATATATAACAAAAGAATGCCATGATTAAAATGAAGACAAAATGCAAGGATATACTATTGTATTTATTAAAATCTTTTGCAAGCTAAGGAATGCGCATTATCAAAATAAACTTCATATTAAATCCAAATTCGTAAAATGTTCAAATAAATCCTCCACTTATTTATTTAATGCTTGATAAATGATTTCCTTAAGTGAGACGAAGCAAGTGGTTGGAATAACATATAATGATTCATATATCGAGCACAAAATAACCATGTTGAGGATCTAATAAGACGAAATAAACAAATACATGGAACTAATGGGACTATTTGGACAAGTAAAGGGACCTAATAATAATAATCTGATCAACAATTCAACATGTTCCCTCAACATATATACTCTTCAAAACACACACACAAAAAATGACACAGCAGAACTTAGATATAACAGAATTCAGTAACTGTCAAAATCGTGTCGATCCAACAAGCGAGAAATATAAATACACGCTGGCAAAACAAACCTTGGACATAACAGAATTCAGTTAGTGTCAAAATCCAGTTGATCCGACAAGTGAGGAATATGATGCGTTTTCATCGTTAGTCGCCGACTTCTTCGAAATGCCAACTCTCTTCGATACAACATCTCTGCTGCTGAGAAGTTGGCCTGGTTCAAGACCTGCAATATCGTACAATTCCAATCTTTGATGTTTTGCGGACTCAATGTCGCCATCCCAGCAAGTCTCTGATATAATTTCAAGAGCTTTCTCCATCTTGTCTTCACCTATCAGATTCCCGTTTTGCAGCAGCACGAGGTAAACTTGTTCAGCACAGGCTTTCCTAATCTGTGTTAGGAAATAAAATTCCCGTTATTCGAGATGTTACTTTTTGTAGGATTCATTCGACTCGAGAAAATTCAAGAAAGAATTAACTATGCAATAACCAAGAGCTTGTCTCGTACCTTGGGAAATCGATGGCAAAGGAAAGCAAGAAGATGGCTGAAAGCCCGGGTATTTACAGCATCTGAAAGTGAAGCAATGTATCCCAGTATTGCAATTCCAGCGTATAACTTGGAGAAGTCCTTGGATCCTTTCAACTCTACTGCTAGGGAATCCAAAACACCAGCAGCAAAGAGCGAAGAATGAACCTGGATAAAACATTTTCATGCATATCAATGTGTATTACTCATCCAAAGAGAAGCATTTGAAACATTACAAATCCATTATGCACTGCCTGGAATCAAATTCTTCGAAGAAATTAACATAATCAGGGAATTCCTCAATTATTAACAATCTCTGAAGCAAAATTATTGAATTTTCTTCTATAATTGCTTCCAAAAAAATTAAAATAATGAGACACAGAATTCCAAATTCCATTAGAATAAAGGTTCAAGTGTTTTCTGTGTTCATAATAACTTCAATAAGAATCAACAGCATCCTATTCGAACTCACTCCCCTTCCCTCCGTGAATTACTGGATGAGAGAACAAACAGTTATTAATTAATTCAAACCTGAGAATTTCACCAATTGTTTGTGACCTATACGATTAGTTACAATGAAAATTTAATTTTCAGTAGACCTATTCTACTTGCGAATTCAGTTCATTTACAAACAATATGTATTTTCAGTTTCCACAGCTGGGATGCTAAGTCGGTGACAGCCACGATCACAAAAGACAAACGCTAGAAAAAGCAACAAAAGCAAAGCAAATACTCTGTTGTAGTGACAAGGATCCAAACTAACCTCCATGTCCAAGAATATCTTGTTGCTGAAAAGAATCTCGATAGTCTGAAATATATAAGAGAAGGCAAGAAAGAAAAGCTTCATGAGCAAACTAAAAAAAACATCCATGTATAAAAACATTTGTTAGTCGTTATAGTGCATGGTTCACAATTCACAAATAGTTGAATTACCTGCACAAAATTAAGGGGAAATAAAAGAAAATAAAGAATTCTTTAAAAGACAACAGTTCAATACTATAGACTTATTTAAGAAAATAATCATATGCTACCTTCAAACTGGGTATGATGACTCTATCACATTTCTTGTACTGTTGGAGCAGCCACAGGAAGTCAGCAGACAACATGTCCTGTCTTTTCCTTCCATCGTCGGGCTCTTTGGTTCCCTCTTCTTGAAGATAATCCAACAATGCAGAGAGCGATGCCTTCCTTAATGATTCTTGCAATCCACCAATTGAAATAACTAATCCAGACAGCAGTGATCTGCTATAACAGCTAAACTGAAGCAGTTGAATAAACCGTGGATATGAAAAGGAGGACACCTACAAAGTCACAACTTCTGAATAGTTAAACTCAAATATATAATCAAGAGGACGAGAGATGACCCTATGCATACTTACAGCCCATTTCAACTCTGCATTAGGAACAATTTCTTCTAGTTTTTGTCTATGAGGAATAAATGGGACAAATATCATCTCATTATACAAAATTCTTTTGAGAACCTTTGCAGCAGCTTCTCTAATTTTGTCCATCTTCTCAACAGCTTGCTTAATAATTACTTCAATCACATGGGTAGCAAGATGCGAATCAAAAAATAAAAGCATTTTGTACATTGGATTTTCAGGCATCTCAAGAGAAGACTCAAGTAAATTGGATTTTCTATCGGAATCCATTAAGCAAAGGATATTTGTACATTCCACAAGGCCTTCCATAGCAGCTTCACGAACCCAAGAACCAACATCGCCTCTGTTATCAACAGAATAGTCATCTAGAGCTTTAAATAAACTTGACATCACTTCTTCCTTTATCAGATGACCCAAGGACATACGGTGCTTTGCAGAACATTCTGTAGCCTTAGTTAAAGTTTTGCAAACTGAAATGAGTCCTCGAACAGCATTTACTCGTGCTTCAGCATCCCTGTCCTCGGGGTTATCCTGCAAAAGAAAATAGTCCAAGTTAGTATCATACAAGAATCATGACAAAGGAGAATGTAAATAAGATCAGCATATTTTATAAAATGAACTAAACCTCAATTTCACAGGCGCTGCAAAGCTTCAAAAGTACATCTTTCCACCCATCAGCCAGACATTCGTATGGTAGAACACCTAGAGCCAGTGCTGATCCCCTTCTTATAGCAACATTTTTATCAGCCAATTGTTCCAGGTACTTTGATGTCATTCCAAATGTATTTTCACTTTTTGCATTGATTAAGTATGCTTGTACGAAGTGCTCCAAAGCTTTGATGGCAGCAGTCTATAGATACGATAACTTTAATTTATAATTCAATAAGTATCCATCAACAAGAAGCCCAAGAAGGTTTAGTAATAAGAACTAAACCTGTATTTGAGAATTAGGATGCCTCATATTCTCGTTGAGTGTATCAAGCAAACTCCGCTTTATCTTTTCGGTTAATCTCAAGCGACAAAGTGAGATGCATTCAATGAACCGAGAAACAGCAGAACGCATGATCTCTCCACCCTTCCCACGATAAAGACGTGCTTTTTCAATAGCAGGAACAATGCCAACTACATTTTTCTCCCTATCTGAAACGGAGAAGTTGGTCAAATTGGGCTGGATTCAGAGCATGAACTCATTATTGAAACAGAAACATATTTAGTTGAACCACAATCAAGGGCACAGAAGATGGTGTCTTCACTTTTATTTGTAACAAACTTTACCTAAAAGTAACCTCTTACATTGATCGATTTGAAAGAAAAAAAACCCATTGCCATAGAAACATCTGAGGTGCAGCGGTTTAGAGAATCATAAAATCTAAGCCATCATCCAAAAGATTGTACGCAACAACTATAATCGACTGTCATCAACTCTTCACACATTAAATTAAATATATAATTTCATCAATGTCTCAATAAAGTGAATCTTATCTCTATGTAGATTCTTTGATGATAATTACCAGTCTGCTCAATTAATGTACCGAGAATAACTTCTACCTCTAAAGAACATACACACAAAAACGTATGTTGATCAAATGAAGTCATTTTGATATTTTTTCACACAATATTTATATATATTCAGTTTACGAATTATGACCGGAAAACACACTTCACAATTATTTGACGAAAGGACCAGGCAGTGACTAACAAGTAACAACATTTTTCAAAAAGTCCCCAAAACAAATAAGTGCACTTGCAATACACAAAAATCTTGTAAGCAAAAAGGTAAAAATCAAATCAAAACATGAACTGAAAGTTTTACAGAACCTAATGATAAGTTTCAGCAGTATTTCTTATAAAATAGAGGACTCAAAAAGAAGGAAATAAGAATACAAACCACTAGCAAGAGAGTAATCACTCTGATGTAAAGCAAAAACTACTTCTCCAACCGCCAGGGTTGCGCCATGACGTGTGCATAGATCAGAAGACAGGGTTAAAGGGATCAGCTTCTCCAAGACAAAGCTTGCAAAGTATTCGGGATTATATTTCACAAGAGCAGAAAGAGCCTCTGCAGCAAGTTCTCTTAAGCCTTTGTCCTAACGAAACCAATCAACTATTAAAACTAACTAATAGACAAGAACATTTGTATGACAATGCAAAGCTCTATGAGAGTTTTAAGCCTAATTTTTTCATTTGGCCATTGTCTAAGCAAAGACAAAAAAGGATGCTACATTGATGAGCACCGAAAATTACTAAAAATAAACTCAATTATGTGCTCCTCATTACTTCAGTCATAGTAATCATATTATAGTTGTAGCAATTGAAATTACAGGCTTCTAAGAAACACAAAATGCAACAAAAATGAAAGGACAGGAGCAGAGGTAGAGCGAAATGAAAATGCCGTGGCAATCAAATGCTATCCAAGTTTTATATCCAAACTACTGTTTTTTGCCCACGTTATAAGTTTTTATATTTGGGGCTTATGAAGGTGCATTCCTTGTTGAGTTAAATCAAGTCATTTCTTCCATCTTTTTTGCAATCTTCTTTTTTATTTTGTTAAAAAAGAATATCATCAAAAGAAAACTAGTGCCTGTCATGAAGAAAGAAGAAAAGGAAAGCATACAAATTTGTATTTAACACCACTTCCAATAAAGGAAAAAAAATAGAGTATTTCAGTGTGTACCCAGTGACGGATCTTGTTACTTAAAAGATCTTCTGTAAATGCATCTAAATATCCTTCATATTGAGCAACAGAGACAGCAACATGGAGGTAAGAGTTTACACGCGAAGAAAGAGAAAAGTAGTCTGCTGTATTCACTATGTCAATGCCATGTGGGTAATTTCCTTGTCTTCCCACATTCTCCTGAAAAGCAGCAGCTGCTGCTCTTCTGCAATTTACCTAAGCATGACAAGTCAGAAACTCTAGAAAGATAAAACAGAACAACAAAGCATTCATTGTATGTAAATGGAAAAAAATACTGAGCAAAATAACTATCCTATAAGCGAAGATTCAGCACCTCACGATCATAGCAAGCCACAGTTAGTAGGTGGGGAGCAAGCTGTTCCAGTACATTTCTCATGTCAGTGTGATAATATGACCGACCAAATGCCCAACAGACGTAGGCAGCAGCGTCACGTACGTGAGACCCAACACTATGAGGACCTCTTCTGATATCATAATGCAGTGCCTGTCAAGAAAACTTTGCAGTGAGCTGCAAATTTGTGCTAAATGTTATAAACAACACCACATAGTTGTTCCACTTCATGCTTGAAAAAAATGACCAATTTTGCAAGTAAATCCTAAAAATGAATCAAGTAACTTAAATACGCAAGTAAAAATGTTTGAGGAGACACAAAGGCTAAGAATCGCAGCTGCAGCACCCGGCAGACAATAAATTTACTAATGTTTGCTTGAATGTGTCAACAGAGACTAATCTAAATCACAAATCATACCTTTTTACCATGGAAATTGAAAACTAACAGAGAGACTGCCAATATTGTATTGTATTGCAGAAAGATATTTTCTTTGACAATCTCAAAATGAAAGCAGCAAACCAGCAAAAATACAAAGGAAAAAAATGAAGTGAACTACTGTTGCATTATAACTTCGAGAAAACATTTTAATTTGAGCTTGTCAGAATATGAAATCAATATGGCTTTAACATAATGAGTTTGAACTAGTATACAACCTTCACAATAAAAGGCACAACTTTGGGAAGACTAACAGGCAAAAGCAACCCTCTGCGTGCCAGTTCAGCCAATGCTAAGCAAGCTCCATGCCATGAACCATCACCCTGGAAGCATATAACATTTCATCATGTCTTGGCACATCATGACTTGTACAAAAAAGATAACCTAAAATGTTCTGAGAGCAACAGAAAACGTACTTCTCCTGGTGAAAATAGCTCCAAAACCGAAGATAAGACCTCTTCTGAAAGGGCAGGTGTCAAACGGGAAGTTACACGGCCTATACCTTTAGCAGCAGACCACCGTACAACAGTGTCCTAAATGTCAACATCAAATCAGCCACAATATTGGAAAATATAAACAAAGACTGAAAGCTCAACATCCTTCAAGTGCTTTTAGACATGAATGAACACACAATTGTATGCACAAATCCACACATGTGTGCATTAGTAAAGAGCATACTCTGTTCTTGTTTTAGAATATTACAGAAGCTAAAGGACTAAGGCTTACTTCTCTAGACAGCAAATAACCGGACATCTACAGAAACCAACTTTAAGGCATCACTATTTATTACTGGAGTATATATTCAATTTTTATCCACTTTAGTAAGGCATAATTAAGTTCATTGCAGAACCTCCTTTGGCATACCGTATCTCTCAATCCTGTGAGTAAAATCTCAATGATTTCTTCCACAATATCAGGAACGTCCATATCTTCTTCTTCCATGAAGTTTGCAGTTTCGTCAGGTTTGGTGGCATTGATGTTAACATCATTCTTCGATTGATCAGATGCACCAAGGGAAACATTAACTCCAAGTGAACTGATTCTGCCCTATGAACAAGATGAGAATGCCGTAGCAGTGCTTTAATCAGTGGCTTGACAAGTAAAATATATACAATATATTTTTACTCAAAATAAGCAACATAAAAAAATCACAAAAATTAAATAGCAAAGAAATTACGAAAGCACATAAAAGAATATCCAGAGATCAAATTTTTGTGCCAAGAAAAAAAATTACAGCTATATGCAATGTCAACGTTACTTTTATCGAGAAATAAAATACAAATTAAAAGATCATTCATTATACGTATATATCAGATAAATGTGTGCAGGATATGAAAGAAATCTAGAGCATGAAGGCTTAAAAATTAGCAGTACTAACCACATAACACCAGGTTGGTGGACGGTGGGGAAGACAAGTCAATCCTATCCTCTGCGTTAACTTCACTAGATACTTGCGAAGCAAAGGACTATGAGCTGCAGCACCGCATTTCACTAAAGATGATGTGTCATTCCAAATAGTAGTAACAGAATCCCTCAACACTTTTCTACCTCCTGCCTGACTACAATCAAGAGTATGTAAGAATCCAACAAACAGAGAATGCCCTTCCCCATATAGCACTCACCACCACGCATATGTAGAACAGCCAAATAGAGAGAGATAATTATGTATTGATAGATGAGCACAATTCAGATGATGCAAATCAAATTTTATCGAGAATTTAGCTGAAACGATATCATAGAACATTTGCAGATCTGAGAGCTTAAATTTGGATAAAATAATACCAAAAAAAGAGATGCCTTATTATGTACTACAACTGCAAATTTATCATTTTAGTTCAGTTAAGAATTACAAAATTTAATAAAGCATAAAAGCAAACCTTGAAAATAGAAGCCAGTGCTTCCACAGCACCTAGTAACCGGAAGTGAGACACCACATCATCTTCCCCAGAAGATAATACTTCATGAGTCCATTCAATGAAGCTGAAATAAAAACAACAGAAAGATGCAAGTGAAAATAGAACAGGATAAATTTCTAGGATATAGCCTATGATATAACAGAAGACATTAAACTGGAAAATATGAATTTCACAAGGCAATAAAACCCCAACTAGACTGAAGCCACTTCAGTTGGTAGTAACTAAAGGTCAAAATGTGGATCCCTCATGAATGATTCAAGGCTTCCAGCAAATTAATTCAATATCATCTCCGATGATACATGGTAACACTCCATTGTGCTATCAGCAAATTAATTCTTGAACCCATGCCATTGGAAGAAAACACTCCATTGTGCTATCAGCAAATCCGACAGCATATTATCGGTTCCCTAATTGTAAATCTTATCCTGGTTTAAAATCTATCAAGGAGGATGCTGACAGCGCTTCCCATCGCCAACTTTAGATTGTTGACCCTTACATATAGAGCTAACTGAATTCAATGAATTCGGATGATGAACAGCAGAAGTAAAGTCAACCAGCAAATAAATCAACAATCCTCATCAAATGGCTAAACCACGTGTCCTTTTGAAACAGGTTAGTATCCAAAAGACTCGTGTACATTTACAATTGGAAACTCAATCTGATTCTTATTCACTCATATTTTCTGGAACGAATGGTAATTGAATATCCATTTAAATACAAACAGTACTGTGCACGAATTTTGTCCATTAACAAGAAAAATAGTGCAATATGTTGCATTGAAATCACACGTTAGCACTCTATCAACAATCAAATACAGTGTACAGCTATGGTAAACCTTTTAGAAAACAAAACTTTGTCCAGTACTAGTAACTACAGGAATGATTAACTAACTAATGAACAATTATGAAAACTGTGGCGCAGATTGGGATCAAAAATATTAAATCTAACCATAATCACTCAGTGGTAACAACAATGGTCTGGAAAAAATACCTGTTAAAGGCCAAGGGCATATCAGGACGAGTAAGAAGTTTGGCTAACAGCAATCCAGCCATGGTGCGCATAGGACCGGCACTAGAAAGGTAATCCTTACAAAACTTCAGTATTCTCAAGACAAGAGGAGCAGGTTCAAATTCGCCATGATCATTGATATTAGCAATACTAGTATCAACAGATGAAATATCAAAGGGAACCAACACGAGAATAGAAAGCCACAGAAGTATCACACATTTCGCCTCCATCTCACCAGTACTTTCCTGCCTCAACGAAGTCCCTGAAGCCGTACCATGGCACTTCTCCAAGAGAGCAACCGCGAGTTCCAAATCAGAAACTTGATGCGGGAAGAATTTGATAACAGCCTTGTATCCACAAACAGTAACGAGGCAATATATAATGATACATATAGGCTGAATTACTTGAAGGATCTCATCAGAAGATACGCCTAATTCAATGGTTTTATTACGGACAATAGACATTAACGGAGCAATTATTGTCTCCAAATAAGGCTCAAGTAGTTGCCCTTCTTGCTGATACTTGTCCATCTGAAAATCATCATACATAAGAAATCAACCATTACAATACGAGATTTAGTAAACCTAGAGAGGAGAAAGTGAATTACAATTGATCGAATCTTGTAGACGGAAGAGATATCGGAGACGCAGCCATTGGAAACGATGTCGTCGAGGAGAGACTTGACAAGCTTCCATTCCTGCAAGAAGTACTTCTGCAAAAACTTCTTGCAGTCGCGCTCGTCATCTTCTTCGACAACTGCTATTTCCTCCTCCTTAGTTGGTGCCTCCACTTCTACTGCAGCCATATTCCACACCGACGAAGTCCGATTGCAGAGTTCAGAAGAAAATGTTGGGTTGGGTAGGATACTCGCCGCGATTATTCGTCTGGATCTGGAGGGTTCATTAACGGCTAATGATTCTCATGTATCACTCACTGCTTTTCGGAGAAGAAAGAATGAGGTGAAAATAAAAATAATGCAAAAAAATTTCCTGCAAAATTCCGTTGCCGGGAATCGAACCCGGGTCTTTCGGGTGAGAGCCGAATATCCTAACCGACTAGACTACAACGGACTCATGTTTAGCGTGAAAATACAATTTATATATAATATATTATTCCATTCATTTTCTTTTAATTATCACTATTCCAGACTCTGGAATCAATTAATTTACAAGTATAGAATTATTATTTCACCTTTGAATCAAAAATCAATAATAAGAATTTGCATTTATATCCGTAATCATGAAATATTTATGAATAAACATGATTATAATTGAAATGATGTGGAAAAAAGTTCCTTAAAAAAGGAGAATGACAAATAAGGTAAATTCAGATTTCGAAAATTAATAAAGTTAAAAGGGAATGGAATGAGTATTTGATAATTAAGAAGATTTTTCTGATTTCTCTAGATTATAAACCCATTCATATGCAATAGTGTATTTAAGAGCTTGAATTAACTTTATAAGTTGGATTTGCTCCTTAATTATATATTTTTTGAAAATTATAAGATAAAAATAAATATGTTACCATTCATATATATTGCTTGTAAATTTTAAATAGTCTAAAATTAACCACCAAACAATGATTGATGACCACCACATTCTTAGAAAAAAAACATAGAAATTTAGGAATACATGAAATCTAAGTTTGCGGTTTTAATCTTCACATGGATTTTTTTTCTTTTCTAGTTCAAAAGAATCCATGACTTGACCACCAAATGTTCCATCTATTAAGCCGAAAAGGATATAATTAAGCAATTGGTTATTGGTATTTAAGTTACTCTGCTTACTGAAGAGAATATCTTCACGTGACTCGTACAAAATTAAATTGGTTAAATATTTATGCAACTTGGTTATATAATTTAAATACGAGTATAATGGTAATGACATAGAAAATTATGATGGAATATTGAGTTGTGATATATTTCCCTTTTTACGTTTAAGATAATTGTTGTTCCATTAATTAAGCTATTTATATTAAAATCTGAGTTCTTAGAATTATAATACTTGGTCAAGTTGGAAACTTTTCAAAAGAATTTAAAATGAAATGAAATACAAGCCATTTTTATGAAAAGGAAAAAAATTGATCCAACTCACTCAAGTATGAAAATTGTAGACTTATTATTAAGTGATCAGACAAGCATAACACATTTCTCAACAATACATTTTGCAATTTATGCATATAATAGTTAGAATTCATATATGTTAGGAATAATACAAAAAAACTTTAAGGTTCATACAAAATATACATCTCTTGATATAAACATAAGTAGAACAACCATTTTGAACTTGTTTACCGTATAATATGAAAAGCAAAAGGACTAAATTTCGCAACAATCATTTACATTTTCAAAAGAGTAAAATTTATGGCTGAGTAGCAGCTTTATACCTAGCAGCATATTGATGAAACAAGGCTAAGGCATTACTAGTAGTTTGAGCCACGTTCAAAACCTTCCCCTTAATCGTAGCCTTCAATTTACTCATCCTACGGCCAGGAAATTCATCAACACAATTATTAGCATTTGTCAAGGCAGCACTTGTCCATGTCTCAACATTACTTATGTGCCAAATCACGCCGCTACCAGCCGCTTCTTCCTTCCCGGCTAGACGACGGAGCTCGGCAATCGATTGGCAAATTTGACCAACCCCATCATTCAACTGGTCTAAACAGTCTTTAATAAGCTGGTACTCGCCTCCTTTTGATGTCTTTACTTCTTTTAACGCTTTCCACATAAATTTTTGTGTGGATCGAGCTCGGTATAAGCTTGCATACAGGGCAGCTTGAGCTATATCTTGTGGGGTCCGCATCGTCTTGTTTGAAAAAGTGGAAAGGTACTGAATGCATAGAGATTGATAGCGAGTTGCGGCACAAGAGGCTTCAACATAGGACCGAGAATGAGAACGAGATTTAAGGTGAGGAAGGTGTGGTCTAACGAACGATGGGGCCACCATGGTTGACATAAGGAAGATGGAGAGTAGGAATTGGAATAAGGGAAGGGTGAGATTGGCCATTTTTTGTTGAATAGGCTTGATTTGGTTTGAGATGGGAATAGGGTTGAGGTGTATATATAGTAAATGTGTCACATGCTTTAGTCTAGTTGACTTAGCTATAAAGTGTCGATTTCTTGCATTAAGCAAAATAAACTAGTGATTTGATCCTATAAGGTAGCCTAATATAAAGGAATTG
>CATIWQ010211073.1:0-35986 GCA_949673415.1 Euphorbia schlechtendalii
TGTCAGAACACATTCACTCAACGACCTCATCAACTATATTTACTTCGGAGCAAGCGGGAGGATTACCTTAGTTTTAGGAGCAAGACCGGCCATGAGAGCAGCAGCAGCGTTTCCAGCGTTGTTTTCTTCGATGAAACTGATGGTGGAGTTGATAACCAGCAAGCACATGATCCCGACAAAATCCTGCCAATCCGGGGGCTTTCCATCGCCATTAGCCAATGCGATCGCCATGATGGCTGCAGCTTCCATAACCCATGATAGCGGATTCCACATGAACCCCAAAAACTTGAGAATCTTGCTTTCCTGATCATTACAAAAAAACATATTAGATTAGAGCATTAAATAACAACATAATCCGAGGATAATTTAACCTTTTTCTCTTCGAGTTTGTTGGGGCCGAAGATTTGAAGCCTGTTGGCTCCTTCTTCTGAGGATAAACCTTCTCGGGTACATTTCAGTTGCTCAAACACTTCGTCGATGGGAATCCGTTCCTACAAACAAATCAACATTCACATAACATCAGGATCCAATAATTGACTACTTCATTTCATTTGAACACTTGAACAAGTTTTTTAAATAACAAAGTTATGTTCCTTGATCTGATCCATTTGTTGTTATCATTCACAATTCTTATACTTGGTGGTTCTAAATTCTAATACATCAAAATCTCTTTAAAGATGCCATAATGTCAAGTCACAACTACCCCGACTACAAATAATAGCATATAATCCAAACGGACCAATGTTAAATAAGTAACTCTTAACTTTAAATTACATGAGGAATTGAATTCCATACCTAGCTAGCTTAACTGTCCATATATACTCATTAGTATAGTATAGTATGGTTGGTTTGGTTTCTAATTACACAAAAAGGGTATAGTTTGGTTTCACTACAAGAAAAACATAAAGTAAAAGATATAGTTTTGAGACTTTTTACTTGATTTATAGTATAAAATTTTAAATTTTCATTTTGTAACAAAATCTTAATCCAGTGATTGAAATTTAAGATGTGATCTAGGTTATAGGTTCAAGTGTAATGTATGTAAAGATTTTTCTTCGTTATTATTTGATTGTGTTTTGAAAAAACAAATATAAAATAAACATTTGATTTATTACGTTTGTTTGTAACAAACAAATTACTGAGTATGAAATTGAAGTAAATATGGTAAAAAGATCCGAGTGGAGGTGACTCCGGAGGTAACTCGGAGAGAGAAGGTGTAAGGAAAGAGCCAATCAAAAAAGGGGTTGACTAAAATTTGAATGACTGTATAAAGTTGCTGTGTTGCATGTGACATTAACCCCCAAAACAGACTCACCCATGTGAATGACGCGTGACTACACGCTCCAAACAATTGTTTTCTTTTTAATTTTTAAAAAATATAAAAAATAATCATATTTGGGGATAGAGCCATAGAGGTGAGAAAACCAAGAAAATCAAAGGGTGAAAATGTCAAAAATGCAAAACAATAAAAGAGTTTGACGAATCCGAGAAAATTAAAAGTAGAAATCAGAGTGTCAGTACCGTTGAATGTGAGCGTTACTATAAAAGAAACGGTTAAGATATACATAAATTAAATAAATAAAATTCCAATTTCTTTATGAAACCAAAAAAGCCTAAAGTACCACGGAATTGTACAGAAATTTCCAACAACAAAAAGCATAAAAATAAGGACTTTTTGGTCCATCACCCTCAAATTGCAATTTGTTTTTCGCATTTTGTTATATGATTTAAGGAAACAGAATATAGTAAATTGCATAAAATAAGTACTAAATTAATAACTCATGAGCCAAACACTGTAACAGTTAAAAGTTCTTATAGTGTATTGTATGTAACAAAGTACTTTTTTTTTTTGTTAAAACAATATTTTGAATAATAAAATTTCATTAAGAAATTGAATATTTTTACGAGTTTCAATTTTTGTAATAGACACCCAGTTTCATTTTTTTAGTAGAACAAAGATGTTCTTAAATTGGAATTTCCAAAACAGAACTCCATTGTTTAACCAGCTTCAAGCCAAGTAATAAATCAGACTAACTGAATATATGTAAAGTAAATCTAAATCTAAATACATATATTTTGGAGAAACTTAGGCAATTTGTGAGTAATTCTATGAGAATACAAATTTAATAGCTAATAGGAGTAAAAGATCAAAATAAATACAGCCAACTATCTATATATGCCATAGATTAAGAGATAAAAGTAAGATTTGAGCTATATATGACTTAGGTTTTGTTTACATCAAAATCAAGACATTGGATTTTTTTGAATCTAACTCATTTATGTTTTCGAAATTAAATATATTATTTAAAAGGGTAAAAGAATAACTTTTTAAAAAAGAGGTACTCCCTCCGTCTACTAAATATTGTCACTTTAAAGGGGTTTCGTTATCTCTTTTTTATTGTCATTTTGTATTTTCAAGATGTTTTTTTCCAAGTCTTCTATTCCTATCACTATTAATTTATTCAACTTCCAAGATAATTATATTCTAATCTCTAATAACAAGAAAAGACTATAGGTCAAATTATTTTTATTGAACAAATTAATAATCTTGAAAATTGAATAGGACATTTATGAAAGGGTAAACTAGTAAATTATCTCATTTAGTTAGTTGTTATCTTAAAAACGGTGAATTAGTTAAAACGATAATATTTAGTAGACAGACGAAGTATAATTGGTATGGATTTTAATTAATGAAAAAGATAAAGTTTCCAACTTCAGCCAACTCAACTTCTATGTCTATGTTTCTTTCTCTCTCCGACCTCCTTTACACATGCACAGAACTAATTATTGTTTGGTTAGTGGGAAAGTGAAACAGAATTTTTCCTATCAATCAATCATTCAAATTCTTAATGAATCAAAATAGAAAATGGTTGGTGAAGACTGAAGAAAAAGAAAGCTCATAAAAAGCTTTACAAAAGAAGAAAATAAGGTAAAAATGCCCATACCCACTTGCTTTTTAACAAATCAAAATTCAAAAAAAAAAAAATGTTTCCTTTCTGAATCAAATTGAAAATCTGAAGCAAACCCATATACAAGAACAAAGTAAATCAAAAACCCAATTAGCTAAATCTGAAAAGATGTAATTTTTACGAGAAAAACAATGATTAATTAAAAAGCAAAGAGAGAGGATGAAGAAAATATTACCAGATCAACAGTTTCATTCTTGATCTCTTCAAGAGTGATATTGGACTTGGCCATGATCTCTTATTTAGCAGCAGAAGAACAACAAGAGCAATTTAATAGAAAAGGGGGTTTCTTAGATAAACAAGAATCAAAATAGAGAGTAGAAAAGAGCCATTGAATGAGAAAATTTGTATTTCCCAATGAAATGAAAAGGAAGAAGAAGATAATTGGGAAAAAGGAAGAAAGGGGCAGAGGTTTTATATATACAAGAATAGAGTCGGATAGTGCCTCTACATTTATGGGTCCTACTTTGCATTTTTCAATTTTTTATTTCCATATTATATTATATTATATTATATATTTTCTTTCTAAAAAAACCATATTAAATATTGGATTTTGGATGAGTCGGATAACATTTGATATAGTTTTTACTTTTAACTTGAATTGTAATTATATTGCATCTCCATTTCGCACCTCAATTAGAAATGTTGGGTAAAGCTTTTCAAAGCTCTTTTATTATTTGTTTTTGTAAAGGTAACACGAAAAAAAACGATGAATCTTAATTATAATTAAATCTTGACTAGAATTTGTATAAAAAAAACGGTTAGTTTTTTTAAGATGTATTTTGACCGTAATTTATTACTTACAATGTTGGTTTGCATTTTTCAATATTTTCCGAGTTATATGAACTTTGATATAAAAATATTAAAGATAAAATAATGTATTTAAAATTAAACGAAGAAAGACATTTACATTCTTTTAATGTAAATAGTTTAAAATTTACATTTTCAACATGTAATTTGTAAATATTTATTACTTGTTTATAAAATTGGACTTAAAATCTCTAGTGTAAATGAGACGAGTATACGATCTTTGTGCTCATATTTTCCATATATTTTACAAAATAATAATTAAATTATCTTTTTGGGAAAAATGTGTAAAAAAATAATTTTATGACTACCTATAATAGTTTCAAAGACACTAAAAATCTCAACTACTCAAGTCAATTATTAATAGTAACTAAAAATTAGTTAAATTTCTTATTTTGTTAATGGTATATATTATATATACTTTCTTTTGCGAAAAAGGATAATAAATAAGTGTGAGAGATTACTTTAGATTTTCTTAAAAAAATCCAGAATTTACATAGCCAGATTGCCTTCTTTTATGCCCTTCATGGTGGGAGTGGGCCTATTTTACTTAATTATAGTCTTACTTATATTGTCTGGATCTTCATCAACCTATGAATTTAAGTCAAGATTTTGTTGCATGATTACCATAACTATTTATTAATTTTGCATTTATGTAATAATTGTCTTGTTATTTATCACTCTTTATATAATAGAATTTAATTAAACTATTATAAATAACGATATATGATATTTTCAGATCACCGTAATCTAAATGTGATATGGAAGTGTCCATTTGATTTTTATATTGTTAACTTTCCATTTCCAGGAAGGTGAAAAAAGTTGTTTGATACTCCCCTCTGTTTTCCCAATAAAAAAATTATTGATTAATCAATAAACAATTTATTCATCAACATTTATATTTTTTACTATAGAATATAGTCTATTAATAAAATCAGAATCAAATGTGGATGAACATGAAATCAAATCTCCTATGCTGATCCAGAGGAGGCTAGAAAATGATTAAAAGGGGGTGAATAGAACTTTTTAAGATTTATAAAAGTTTCCCAAAGACCTTTATAGATAAAAAAAAATATGTTTACCGAAAACACAAGTTTAGTGGTTGCAGAATTTGTAAAAGGGATACAAAGACTTATGGATACTTAAACTTTGCGTGGAGTAATAATTCCTTCGTGTGCTAACGCTTGCAATAAGGTGAAATACTTATATATAAATGCAAGTAAGTAAGGAGATAGGGATAGTGAAAATTGCATACGAGAGTTTTATACTAGTTTGGGGAAACATTCCCTTAGTTCAGTCCCTAAATCAATGACTTGAGATTTTCCACTTTTTTGTGTTTTCTTTACGGGCAGAAAACAAGCATTGAGTGATACTTTTTTGCGGGTTAAAGTACCAAACCTTACAACCAATTGTTTTTCCAATGAACCTTAACGATCAAAATTTGGGTGATTTGTTTTCGAAAAAACGATCAAAATTTCTACCAATTATTTTTTAATAAGCTGAAAAACCAAACTTTTGGTGATATATTAGAATGGATTGCTTTTCATCACATGTATGATTCTTAGATATATGTGGTAAACCTCTAACAAAGTCATGTTTAGAGAGTTTAGAAATGAATTGCATACTAGCATGGCCTAGTCTTCGATGCCATGACCAACTTTCATCATCTTGAGATATCAAACAATTATCATTAGCAAGAGAATTTACACCAAGAATATATGCATCATTAATTCTAGGAGCATTGAGCACAATATCACATGCATCATTCACAACTTTGCAGTTTGAAGAGTCAAATGTTACCTTATAACCTTTATCACAAAGTTGACTTAAGCTTAGAAGATTGAACTTGAGTCAAACATCATCAAATCATGGATTACTTCCAACTTTACCAATTCCTATTATTTATCCTTTCTTTTAGTCATCGAATCTCATTGTTTTTCCTCTTTTGGATCTTAGGATGGAGAAGTGTTTCTTTTCACCTGTCTAAAGCATCCACTATCAATGTACTACTTTGAATTTTCCCAGGAGCTCTTGAGACAATTCTAAAAAAATTATCAACTTTAGGTACTCATAACAAGTTGGGTCCTTTAGAGTTAGCCTCACTTGAATTCCTTTTAGAATTCATAAAGCAATTCCATTGTATCTTCCTTGCTTGATTCGTCATTGTTGAACTTTTTGCCCTACTTGGTTACAATAGAAACATGTAACAAGATATTGGTATGGATTTGTTGATTTTTGATAAAGTGGATAGGTTCTTTTGGCCCTAGAATGTCATGGTGTTGATCTCCATTTTTTAGAATGGAATGATTTGTTGTTTGATAGTTTTCGAGAGTGGAAAGGTTGATCTTTCCAATACAAGTAGTATCTCTTATTTTGATAAAACTAGGAGGTTTGAGGCCTGTATCTGTGTTTGAGAAATTTGTTTCCCTTTTGGAAGGTAAACAAGGCTTTTATATTAGATATCTGATGAACGGGTAATGTTTGTCTGCTTTTTCAATGTTGGCTAAGTATCTGCCTTTTTGCAGGGATATGAGGTATTTGGGTGGATGTGTAGGGATTAGAAGACATCACATCCTTTACAAGGCATAAGCTTGTCGTGTTACTTCCAAGGTCTTCCTCATAGTATTCAATTCCACACATGTCTCCATGAACCTTTTGGCAGTCTAAAATTGTTAGACATGATGTATGCCCTAGAGAAAATTAGGGCGATATATCTTAATTAGTTAAAATATACAAACTACTTCAGATTATTATTAATAACAATAAAGGCATCTTTGTTATTTATCAATGTTATTTAATTTATGTATCTCGTTGGTATCATATATATGTGTTATTATATATGCGCGTTGATAAGATAAAGTCATTGACTACTTCATAGCGTGAAAGTGCGAGGGCATAGTGGAAGCTATGTGGTGTGAGAACTACACACACATGTTACTATGAATAGTCTAAATATCCCTAATCATAGTTTAATTGAGACTGAACATCAATGAAGCGGACAGACTAGCATGTGTAGGCTTACTTCTTGGATTAGATCCAAGCAACCGATCTCATGAATTGAAGGTGGTACCTTGAGTTAACACATTAATGTATTCAGGTAATACATTAGAGACCGCTATAAGACAGACATTAGGAAATAACTATATCCATGTGTTGGTGGCATGTCTTATTGCAGTAGCAATACAAGTATCCTCGGACCCGAGATATTGGTTACCTTATGTAGGAGTTGTTATACTTTGGGTCATGATTATTCATACCCTGGCGATCAAGATGATACGGGTGATTATGGGTATAGTGATGATCACATGTTGGTAAGCCGAGTAGTCAAGATTGGATCCATCACTCCTAATATAGTGATATAGTAGGAGATGTACCTTAAGACCTCTTGTTGAAGAGACACACTCATAAATCTCTAATTAGAGTATAAGATTGGTAGAACGAGTATCTAGTCAATCTTGATATATTATGGCGAGTGGTGTTCTTCGTGAATAAGTCTAATTCCATGATAGCCATGGCTATTACATGAGCTAACACTTAATCCGAGCTCTATAAACTGGATGGTACTTAACCTGATGGAAGGATTATATTGTATGGGTTACTATTGCAGAATCGAATTAAGTCACAAGCATGTGACATTCCAAGTATCGGGGGATCATACACCTTTGCTAGAAAACCCATTTGACCGTCTAGAGTTATCGGGTTCCATATCGGTCTGGAACACTGCTAGTTAATCAAGACAGTAATTGAACATGCAACGTTGCAAGGCAGAATTTCAGAACCTTAATCTAGTTATCACATCATTTTTTATAACATGCATTAAAACCTAAGTCATGCATAGTATACTTTAATCAATTCATAGAAAATGTCATTTTAACATATTATAATCAATCATGCATAGCATAAGGCATGCTCTAATACCACTGCTAGTTAATCAAGACAGTAATTGAATATGCACCGTTGCAAGGCGGAATTTCAAACTTAAAATTAACATATAGGATCTCCTAAACATACCATGACTGATATAATCTAAGTTAAAATGTTCCATGGATGCTGATAGGTTCATAAAACTTATAAAAGAAACCTAGCATCTAAGTTTAGAACATAATCAGTTGATATGTGCTTCTCTTTCCTTTTGGATGTGACATTCCCTTAGAGCAATTCGGTAGTACAAGCCTCCAAACTAGGATATCCTTTATGATTGGTCCACATGGATCTTCACCGATCAAAACCTCGTTGAGGTAGAATCTATTAGTAGACAGCATCTGCTAGACCGCTAAAAGCCTAACCCGAAAATATAAACTGAGAAGACACACTTCAAATGCACACATACACACAAATGGAAATATGCTTTTTGCATCCTAATTCCAAGTTAATTCAAAATAGTTTATGTAGTTATTTTGGCTCATTATTTGAATTAAATATTCAAATGATTAAACAAAATTATGAGATATTAAATACATAATACTTAAGCAAATAAATGTGCATTAGCCACATGAAATTCGATTATAATAAATATGTAGTGCTAAAAAATAACTTAGTATAAAACATGTATGACACAAACTTGATTGTGTGTCTTTATTTTTTAATTAATTGATTTGTCATCTTCAAAACACTTATAATAAAATTATCCTAAAAACTGAGATTCTAACAATTTTGTACGTTAAAGTACCAAATCTTACAACCGGTTGTTTTTCCAATAAAGTTTAATAACCAAACTTTAGGTGATTTGTTTTTAGACGAAACAATCAAAACTTTTACCGATTGTTTTTAAATAAGCTTAGCAACCAAACTTTAGGTGATTTATTTTCAGAAGAAATAATAAAAACTTCTACAAATTGTTTTTCCACAAGCTTAGCAGCCAATCTTAGAGATCCTTGCCAAGTATTCGTTAGGTTAGGATATGTCACGATCACAACACAACCTTGATTTGACCTTTTCTTCACTATACAACCTTGTATAGATTTTCTTTCAAAAACTAATTGATGATCGATCTCTCCATCAGTGGTTCTTACACTCGCACAACCTTGTATGAGTTCACAACTCTTGAATGGATTTGATTTAATTTAATTAGAACTTGATCTCGAAAAAACTTTCTCTCTTTGAATGATTTGAAGAGTTGTATGGAAGACTTTGAAATTTGCATAATGAATTATAATATTGTTTTGTATGTTTTCCACAAGTTTTCTATTGAGTCTTGATATGTTTTTACACTTGTTGTAGAAGCTAGCCGTTGCAAAAGAGTTTTTGGATTTGAAAAGAAACCGTTTAAGCAAAGTGTTGGAGTATCTCCGATTTGCCTTTTGTTTTCTTGATTTGCAACTATCTGTTACTGAAGTTTGTTGAGGCAACTCTCATTTTGAACTAGCCGTTATAAACTAGTTGTTACAATGTACTACATGGAGTGCTAAGATTCTTTTTTATACATATCCAAACTCTTCATTATTTGTAACTTCTATGCACTATATTTTAACAAATCATAAATTAAAGGTCAAATGCATCATTACCCCCCTCAACTTGGTTTTAAAACCCGGATGCCACCCTCAACTTTCAAAATGACCAGTTTCCCCCCCCCCCCTTAACTTGGCTAAATTGCACTAGATTGCTCCCTCAATGCCACGTGTCAACTTTTGGTTGGAAAGAAAAAAATCAGAAAAATGACATCTTTGAAAAGTCAAACTAACCAGATTCTGACACGTGACATTGAGGGGCTAAGTGGTTCATTTTTACCAAATTGAATGGGCTATTTGATCCATTTGTAAGTTGGAGGTGGCATCAGACTATTGGAGCCAAGTTGAGGGGAGTAATGATGCATTTGGCCTAAATTAAAGTACAATATATTCTTTGAGATATAAATTAATATTGTGATACAATTCGTTCATCATAAATAATTGAGCAAACCTTATCATCATTAAAACTCATACGCTCAAAAGCCAACACCTAACATGTCGAAAAATTAGTTTCTCTATTTAACAATTGTGCAATATGATATGCAAACCAAGATACATGGATTAGTCTAACAATATTAAATTTAAATTAGCAAAACACATCAGAAACCTCAAACACGCAAAACTTGTTTTCGCAAAATAAACATGCCCTTGGGCAAGATTTATTCAAAATTAAATATTGCAAACTATATTTTCTTCACATTCCACCTAATAATTTCACAAATATACAATCATAAAACATCTTGCTTACATCATGACATCAAATCAACTTGCATTGCATATCTGAAACGATCTAAATGTCTAATGTGAAAGATCATTAAATATCTTGTCTAAAGACAGATGGAGTTCAACTCAGTTATAAAACTTTGAAGGTTGAGCTACGTAGAAACGAATCCATGTTTGAAGAAGACGATCGTGTAGTAGATGACAAAATAGTAATAGATGAGATTATTGTCACAAAAAATACTGAAACTAAAAAATAAAGAAAAAGAAATATAAGAAAACAAAGGGCAGAAGGGAGAAAATCCTTGTTAGACTTTTTACAAGCTGAGAAGACAAGGTGTCTTATGCGACTACGGTTTCTTTTTTGGGAGATATTTGTTATCAATAGTTAATATCTTTTTTAACTAATATAACGGTATATTGAAAAACTAGTGAAAATTTCATTGATAATCCAAGTAGACTAGTAAAAATAACCAAATGAATAATATGAAAAGATACTTAAAAAAAGACGAGCAATTTTTAAATGGTTAAATTCATAAAAAATCACATGGTAACTTTTGCATGAGATCACTTTAAATTTTCAAAATTCCAATTAACCTCTCAAAGTTGGCAAAAGTGCACTGGTTCCCCCCACTCCCTCAACGCCCATGTTGGTTTGACATTTCAAATATGTTATTTTTCTAATTTTCTTTTTTCAATCGAAAGTTAACATGTGACTTGGAGAGGAAAAACTAGTACACTTTTACCAATTCAAGGTGTAAAATTCTAAGGTGAAATCTGATAAAAGTTATAAGTTGCCAAGTTCATAATGGTTTTGATATATTTTAAATGAATTTTCAAATCAAGACAAACTATTTAACTAGTAACCAATTTTTCCAACTAAATGGACAAGTGTAAACATTGAAGCTAATTTGAAAATGTTTACCACCTTAATGAATATATAGAGCAATGATTTCAAAAACCCATTATATTAGACATAAAATCTATTAATTACTACCTTCCTTTTCTAATAATTGTCTTTCTAGGATCTTTGAAATTTTTTTAAATAAATATCGTTATAGGATTTCAATGCACATTTTGTCCATTTTACCCTTATTTAATGCACATTAAACATGACAAAAAGAATAAAATATCCAATTACTACCTCCCTTTTTTAATAATTGTCTTTATAGGGTTTTTGAAATTTTTTTAAATAAGTGTCGTTTTAGAATTACAATGCACATTTTGTCCATTTTACCCTTATTTAATGCACATTGAAAATGAAAAAAAAGAATAAAGTATCCAATTAATTTTTAAATGAACAAAAGTCATAAGGGTAAATATGCATTTTTTATCATCCTAATTAATGTGACATTGATATTGGAAAACAATCTTAAAATGATAATTATTTAGAAAGGGGGGGAGTAACTTTCAAATGAATAAAAGTTATAAGGGTAAATAAGTATTTTTATCATCCTAATTAATGTGACATTGGTATAAAGAAACAGCATTAAAATGAAAATTATTTAAAAAGGGAGGGAGTATTTAGCATGGTAAGAAAAATTTTAGCCAACCCCTTAGTACTCGGAAATTTATTTTGAATTTACTTCCAAATTTGTTAAATTCATGATTTTAAGATTTAGACTACTCATCAAACTAGTTACCGGAATGTATCATAGATTTAAAATCTAACTAGATAGATAGTCGAATCAATTTTTCTTAGAACATGATAAATATTAATATTTTAAATAATTTGATAGCATACATTAATACACTAATAATCAATAAAATTCAATGTGAATACTTTTGACAATTCAGAGTTCATAAATTAAAAATACAATATAAAATATAACATGATATGGTAAAGAAAATGGTCACTAATTTCTTATTACACCAAATTTAGTTCAGAATAAACAATATTTGTGAATTTCAATTTTATAGCATGTGTGCGGATTTGAATTTCAATTACTTAACTCTTGACATTTTCATAGAGTTGGTTACTTTTAAATAAGTAATAGAAGGATTGACTTTAGTTTGGGTGGGTCCCTTCACCATTTTCAGAAGTCCAAATAATTCTGTAAAAAAACCAATAATTATAATAACATGTTTTTTCTTATTTAGAAGCAATAATTGAAAGAGTAGTGTGGTCCCTTCACCTTAGTAACGGTTAGAGTTGGAACACCGGAGCTATGCCAGATAACAGCTGTCACATCGTGGCCGTTGATTTCCTTAAAAGTTAATTTACCTTTTTTTTATATAATTTCCCATTAAAAGACATTTTTAGGCTTCACGATTTATTTTACAGTTCGAAAACACAAAAAAAGGAGAAGTTTTTAGTTACCATAAAAAAGTAATTATCACAAATTATTAGCTTTACCTTATTAAAACAGTTTTTTTTAAATAAAAATTACATTTAGATACATTTTTTAAAATAAGATTATTACTCTCTTCGATTTCTAATAGTCATTTCAGACTTTTCATAAAAATCAATAAAACATTTAATGTACTACTAAAATGATTAATTTAATTCTTTTACTTTAATTATTTATTCTCTTTCTTCTTAATTGCCAATTATAATTTTATTTATTCTTAATCTCTCTCCTAATTAACAAAATGGTAAATTAGAAAAACATTATTGAATGTAGATAACATCTACTCCCTCCCTTTTAAATAATTGTCATTTTAAGGTTATTTCTCAATACCAATGTCACATTAATTTAGATGATAAAAATACTTATTTACCTTTATGACTTTTGTTCATTTGAAAGTTAATTGGATATTTTATTCTTTTTGTCATTTTAATATGCATTAAATAAGGTTAAAATGGACAAAATGTGTATTGAAATCCTCAAACGGCACTTATTTAAAAAAATTTCAAAGATCCTAGAAAAACAATTATTAGAAAAGGGAGGTAGTATTAATTTGAAATAAAGTATTTTAAGAAAATTATATAAGTTATCATTCAGATACAAGTATCAGAAAATGGTTAATTCTATCTGTCATAACCTGTTAAATGATTGTGTTCGTCTATTTACACCAACTTAGAGTGATATGTGTTTAAATGGTAGTCAACTCTAGTTGAAAATAAGTTCAAATAGGGTTATCTTGTAGTATAGTGACTGCCAATGAAACTAAAATCAGTTTTCATTCACATACAAATACCACAAAATGGTTGATTTTGTATGTCATAATATCTTAACAAATTGTGTTCATATATTTACACAATCTTTGAGTGACGTGTTTAAATGGTAGCAATTTCTAGTTGGGAATAAGTTGAAATGAGTTTATCTTGAAATATAGTGACTACCAATGAAAGTAAAATCGATTATCATTCACATACAAGTACCACAAAATGGTTGATTCCGTCAATCACAACCTGTCAACTAATTTTATTCACATATTTACACTAGCTTGGAGTGATATGTGTTTAAATGGCAATCATTTCTTGTTAGAATAAGTTAAAATGAGATTATCTTGCAATATAGTGACTAATAATGAAAGTAAAATCGATTCTCATTCACATACAAGTACCACAAAATGATTGGTTCCCTCTGCCTGTCAACTAATTGCATTCACATATTTACACTAGCTTGGAGTGATATGTGTTTAAATGGTAATCAATTCTAGTTGGAAATAAGTTAAAATGAAGTTATCTTGCAATTTGTGAATTTATTATAAAATGAAAAACACACAATGGTCGCTCTTGTAGATTTTGTCACATTATTCTGTTAAACGATATTTTTTCCATGTAATTTGCGAAATAAAACCTTAAGTGAGAACAATTTGTGGGTTTTCTTTCTTACTATGTTGCTTTCACATGATTTTAGTGTTGATTTTGTTGAAAGATTAAGGTTTAAGATGTTTGGAAGCGAGATTTTGAGAATTAGGTTTCTAAGTTCATTTTTTTTATAGAATTTTACAAAATAAAAGCTTTCCCGATATCAAATTGATGGGGTTTCCTTCATCATATGTTGCTCTTAAATGATTTTTGTATTGATTTTGTTGAAAAATTGAGATTTGAATGGCTTGGAAGTGGAGATTTTTGAAAGAAGTTGAGAGCTTGAAGAAGAAGATGAAAGGTTGAGAGAGAAAATGAAGGGTTGAAAGTGAAAAGATTCAAATTTTATAAAATGGCAAAATTGTCAACAAAGGAAAAAGATTGAGCGGTTTTTAGCAAAACACTGGCTGATTTTAGGATAACCCTAAATTAATAACAATTAATTTCTCCATAAGCCTATATGCAATTTCAATAAAATTCAAACGTATGTATATAAATATTTTAGGATGATCAATGTTTGTATGATTTCTAGTTTCTTTTTCTCTCCATTTCTTTTATACTCGATTTTCAACCGTTCTTCGTCAAATCGTGCAAAAGTCGTGGTGATAGACTTAAATCTGTCTCAACTTACATTGGAATCCTCAAGAATTTTGATTTTAGGCATCGAAATAGATATGAATCAGTTTCTTTTCCTTTCAATTATTTTCATGTTTTTTCCTGCTTCAAAAGTAGTTCTAAGTTTTTATTTACAATAATTAATTTGTTAGTTGTTTAAAAATAAAAGATTAGCTGCAACAACAAAAAAAAAATTCTATCAACAATAGCAATTTTTGGAGTTTTTTTTAAGCAATTGCAAGTGTCAGGATTCGAAATCTGGTCACCCCACCCACTTCGTGGATGTACCACTCTAACTATGTCTAATTAGTAGCAATTATTTTTTTTATGAAAATCCTCCGAAGGGACGATGTGTTCCTCCAACGGTAAAAGATTGGAATTGGTGAAAATTTCGGGGCGAACATCCCAACTAGGTTGATGTGTTCACTTGCCTACAAAACACCCATCTCTCTTTTCATTAAGAAGAGCAAATCACAAATGCGATGTGCCCAAATAAATACAAAGTTCAAAATAAATTACAAACGCAAGATTCCTGGATCAATTAAAAGATCCGATGCAGAAAATGAAAGAGACTTATTCCTAATTTTGAATAAAAACCAACACAGATGAACACTTGCGGAAAGAAGATCTTCACGGTCCATAACTCCTTCGAATACAAATTTATTCCTTCATTTCCAAATGCTCTAAGCGATTGAGAACTAGAGGGCCGTTCCAAACTCTCTCTTCAAGCTGGGTTTGAAGAAAGATCTCCACAGCAAAAGAAAATCATAAATTCAGCGTGGCATTTGGGAAGAGATACCGAGCCATTTAAAAGCGCTACACCAAATTTTCCAATTGTCCTTGCAAAGAAGAAGCACATGGTCGATTGATTATGTGTCCGAGCATGACGGACAAGTATCGTTCACGATGGAGGCGCATCCTCTCGATAAAAGAAAGGCCTTAGTCGGAAGCCTCCTGTGAAGAACTAGCCAACCAAAGAAACATATCATAGGATGCATGCAGGTATCCGAAATCAACTCAAAAGAGATTGGAGCTAGCGGACTACATACCTCGAAAAAAATTCCAGCATAGAATGATGCGGTAGAAAAATTATTTTGAGCCCGATATTCCATTGAAAAAAGTCTCTAATGGTCGAGAAAGAGATGGCAAGTTGCGATGGGGATGAAGGGGTTGCAGTTGAGGATGGAAATATGGTCAAGGTTCTTTAAAAAATTAGAAGTTTAAGAGCCGAGCAACTATCCCGTTCCACCTGCCGAAGATGCCGAGACCACAAGGGTCTGCCGAGATAGTTGACACCAAATAACTCGGTGATAATAAGATGAACCAAACCCTCTTTGCGGTCACATAAATGCCATAAGTCCTGATATAAATCCTTTAATAGTCCCCTTGAACTCCAATTATCATGCCAAAAGTTACCGGAGTGCCCATTACCTAGTCGCATGACCGAATTGTTTGTGAAAAATTCCAAAAAGCGCGTCTCTTTACAGCAGAAATTAAAGATATCTCGCCATATTGGGCATAGCTTGGAAGTGTCACAAATAAATAAATCCCACCACAAACTAAGACCATGTCTATTTGCACAAAAAATGACCAAAGAGACCCATCATCTCGGTTCCGAAGTCACTAAATCCACTTGAGAAGGAGGTTACAATTCATAACTTTAAAATCTCGAATCGAAAGACCACCAAGATGCTTTGGTAGTTTGATTGTTTCCCAACTAACTTTGTATAGACCATGACTTGAGGCATCTCCCCTCCAAAGAAAATTCCTCATAATCTTAATCAATTTATTTTCTGTGGTCGATGGAATTTTGAAAAGAGATAACATGTAAATCGAAATTGATGAAAGTACCGATTTATTCAATACTTCCCTTCCGGCATAAGAGAGACATCTCCATTTCCACGAAGCTAATCGAATCTGAAATTTTCTGACCAAGGAGTTCCAATCGCCACAATGCAATCGCTTAAAATGTAGTGGAGTTCCAAGATAACGGATTGGATGTTTTTCAATTTTGCAACCTTTTTTCTCCGCACATAAGCACAACGAAGCTTCATCAACATTAATACAAATGAGCGAACTCTTGTGATAATTAATCTTAAGTCCTGAAATCATTTCGAAACAACAAAGAATATGGATGAATGGCTCATTAAGGGAAATATGCGGGGGGAGAAAGCACATAGTATCATCTGTAAATTGAAGCAAGGAGATATCGGGTGATCCATCATCCAAATTAAAACCCGAAACCAAACCCTCTCGAATACTAGTGTAGAAGAGTTGCTTGAGACCTTCTACCGCAAGAACAAAAAGAAAGGGTGAAATTGGATCGCCTTGTTTTACCCCTCTATGGATTTGAATCGGGGAACATGGGTTACCATTAAGCAAAATACTAGTGGTAGAATTAAAGTGGCAACCCCGAAGCCAAGAAATCCATTTATGACAAAAACCCATCTTAATCAAGACCGCGTTAATATAGTGCAATGAAATACTATCAAATGCCTTGTGAAAGTCTAGTTTAAACACCAAACAACCCCTACAACTTTGATAGACCGAATTAATTACCTCGGATGCCACGAAATTGCATTCGTGGATGTTACGATCCCGAACAAAGGCGAATTGGTTTTTGGAAATTAAAGCAGGCAAGACCGACTTGAGGTGTGTTGAGAGAAGCTTAGAAAGCACCTTATATACACCGTGAATAAGCGCGATAGGTATGAAATTCTAAATTGCACAGGACCCCGGGACCTTAGGGATAAGCACGGTAAAGGAGGATTTAATCGAATTCAGAAGCGATGCCGATGAGTGGAAATTGGCAAATAGAGTCACGAAGGCTCCTTTAAAAAATTACAAGAGCGCTTGTACAAGTAGTAATTGAAACCATCCAAACATGGAGCTTTATTTTCATTACATGAATAAATCGCCTTCCGAATTTCATCTTTCGAGAAACTTTCCGATAATATATATGCGGTTGTCACTAGGCGAAACCCGATTAAAACTAAGCTTCCGTAGAGAGAAGGGAATTAATTGAGGTGCTGCAAATAGGTTCGTATAATAGTCATTAATGGTCCTTAAAATTTCTGATTGATCAAAAGAAAGTGAGCCGTTAATCTCAAGACATGACAATTGATTGTTGCGAGAATGGGCGAAGGATATTCTATGGAAAAAACTCATGTTGTTATTGCCAAGTAACGACCATTTGACCCACGATTGTTGATGTCGGATACATTCCAATTCCCGATTATGTTGCACAAGGGTTGTCTGAGACACATGCAAATCTTGCAAAGCTGAGCCATCTAAGGGCCGAGTCAAGGAGCTATCTGTGAGGGAGGGAGTCCGTTGTTAGAGGCCTGAAATTTTCTTTTGTAGATTCCCAAAATTATTGACGTGCCAAGGGTGAATAGCCTTACTCAAGAGTGATAGACGGAAGGGAAAATTGCGACCTCGATGCCTATTACAAATGGTGGCCCATTTTGATTGCAAAAAGGAAGAAAGTCTTTGTTATCCCACCAACAATTAAGAGATCTAAAAAGTTTTGGCCCGAAAGAGGGAGATGGTTGGCTTCGAAAGAGAATTGGAAAATGGTCCGATAAAGCCGTATCAGTTATCCTAATCGAAAGGGATTGCCCGTTATCCGTAATGCACAAGGAAACCAACACTTTATTGATTCAGGAGAACGATCTAGAATTATACCACGTGTAATCCCTTCCCCCCAAGGGGATATCCAGAAGTTCACAATCATTAACAAAATAACGAAAGAATGGTAAAGAGGGAGAGGTGAACCCACTTGACCTTTCATTTTTGTGGAGAATCTCATTAAAGTCACCACAAATGATAACATTATCAAGATTCGAGGTAATAAGTTGCAATGCCGCCCACATCTCACATTTATCATTCCAATCTGTCGAACCATAAGTGGCAATCACATAAAAATCAAAACCATTCGAAATCAAATTAAAATGAATAATGATCCATCTTGAAGATGGTGCAAAAATAGACCCATGTAAAAGGAAAGTATTCCACGAAATCGCCAAGCCTCCTAATAATCCATTCGAGTTAACACAAGAGGAATCAAAATCATTATGTCCCCAAATCTTCTGAAAAGATGAGTCTACCACCGAATCAACTTTCGTATTAATAAGAACCAAAAAATCCAAATTATACTTCCTCAGAATTGAATTAACAAAATGTTGCTTCAAATTATTAGAAATACCACCATGATAATTCCAACAAGAAAACGTTGAAGACAAAAATACCAAATTATTAAAACCTTGAAACGAATAGTCCATCAAGAGTCTAAACAAGCATCCAATAGAGCTCCAATTGCATCAACCACCAATGACTTAGAGCTTTCCTTAAAAAGGCCAAGTTGAAATCTGTCCATCCAAGTCAAAAGAGCCTCACTCAGTCTTTGCAAAATCAAACGATTCATGTTCCTTATGTCTGCTTTCGATGAAAATGATGATGATTGGAACGAATCCGGGACTGCGTTAGAACTCGTAGGGCAGGCAAAAATTGAGGCTGAACTTGTCACACGAGTACTAGAAACTGACGGAAGGGAAAACAGTGGTGAAACAATATCCATTGCAAATAGTGACTGCATTGCAGTTCACGATAGATATGGCAATAGTACGACCAGGAGATAAGGTAGAATGTGCAGGAATTGAAGCAGCGCAGTCCGCAACAGTGACTGCAATACAATCCATGATAGGAATGTCAGCTGTAGTGCTATGAACAAACTCGACAAAATTTGTAGGAGCGGTAACCACACAGTCCCCAGCAGAATTGATAGAGATCTCAGTAGAATCCGAGCCCACAAAATCAGACGAATTGATACGGATTCGAGGTTTCAAAGAATTTCCATCCATCTATTAATCTCACGGGTAGCAATCTAGCTAGATGAGATAGAACTAACATCAAGACAATTCTGACAAGCTGTGAGCTGTCTAAAACTCATCGAAACACAAATAGATATTTACCGATACAAAGATTAATTGTAGAGTTCACCGAATTACACAGAGCACTCATCAAGCATGAAACAACGTCAAGTCGATCCGGCCATGAGAAGTTAAAGTCAATAGATAATAAGCATCCAACCTTGTCCGCTAACTCCGTAACCAGCCCCTTGGTGATAATTGCTAGCGGAATACCATGAAAATCTACCAAACATAATTGCTCAGATGGAATTAAATCAATCGGATTGGGACGAACTTCACAAAGAAGATCACGGAGGGGCAGCCAATCACCATTGAAGAAACCACTCAATGCATCCTCCTAGAAAAAAGAGATCACAATGAACTCACCGCTTACTGGTGTAACAAAATTAACCTGCAAAACTATGATCACGGATCATGGAGTATAGATCAGAGATGATACCTAAGTTTCTAACTGTAGCCAAGCATGACAAAGAAATCCAATCTGCTTTCAATACCTCGGACCTGACCTTGAGATCAATCGAATTGGCTAAGGGTGCAACAACCTCGGCGTAAGAAAGTAAATCCCTCGGAGACGCGACGAAAGGGTGCTTCAAGGTCGCACCACCCGAATTTGGTTTCACTTTCTATGGGGGAAGGGATGATGGATGATTAACATACCTAGTGATGAACGCGTGAAGTCTAAATTTGCCAATGGAGATTGCGTTAAAGCGGAATAACGCTTCATGAACCGAGATCGAACCTTCCAAAGATAAAAAACCAAAGCATTGGTTCCTCGCATTCCTTTTCTTTGCCACATAAATGCTTCCGATCACACCGTATTTCAAAAAAAATAATCTTTAGGGCTGCTTGTCGTGGGCGGAGGGAAAGTTGGGAAAATAAATCTTGGGTGGTGTAGGGGCTAGGTTAGGGGAGGTGGGCTGTTTTGGGGGGTTGGTATGAGGGCTGTCTATTAGGGTGGGATGAGAGGCTGGATGTCTTGGCACTAGGTGGAGGCAGGTTTCCGATGGGGTGTAGCGGAAGTTGGGGCTGCGGTGGCTGGCTGTGAAGACCGACGGGGCCATCAGGTTAGGGGTGTGCTAGGGTTTAAGGCCCCAGGTTGCTGAGGGTATAGGTTATAGGTAGTAGCAATTATGGAGTTAAACCATGTAAAACCTTAAAATTAAGATCGAAACTAGTGTAAAAATACTTAGCAATATTTACACATATTTTTCATTATTTATTAACTACTAAACTATCGTTTTATATTTACAACTATGTACAATTAATCTATCCCAAAATCAAAAATTAAAAAAAAAAGAAACAAGAATAAAACATAAAAAACCTAAGACCAATATAGTTGATTAAACTAAGAAAATTATCGAAGTTATTTATTTGAAATTAACTATATAATTTATAAACTCGTTGCACAATTTTTTTGAATCGAAATTGAAAATAAAAGATAAAAAAACAAGTGACTCGTTAAAATTGATTTCAATAAAGTTTTAAATAAATACTCTAGAATTTACATTTTAGAATTTAATTGGATTTTATTTAAAACATTAAAAATAAAATTTATTTAGATCCATTAACCCACTCTAGCTCACCAGGTCAATGAGTTTTAACGAGTTTGTCATATAGTGGGTTTTTCGTTTTTACAATGACTAGACTCGTTCTTATCATCCGGTCTACGTTTTTCTGGTTGGGTTCGGGTCTTACTACACTTTTTTTAGGTAAGCACTAAAAATATTAAAGTTAAATTTTAAGGATATGTTTAAGATGCTTTCCAAGCCATTGTCTGAAAAGCCACACTCACAAAGTTTTCATTAAACAACATATTTTGGTATTAAACAAAAGATTTTGATTCTTAATATAATTAATTTGGGTCTGATTGCTGTTGATTTATCAAGGTCAAAATTTGCACTCAAAAGAACACCCTGAAAATGGATCTTTTTATGACAACAATCTGATAAATAAGTACCAAAATTTCCCTTAAGTGTTGAATGCTAAAAGTATTAAATTTTTTAAAGTTTTGAATGAAAATGCAAAACGTAAAAAATTTTGTACGAGTTAAATTAATTTGACAAGACAGAGCTATAAATTATGAAATTTGAACTAAATATAAAGTATTTTTTTAATAAAAGGTAAAATAGAAAAAACATAATAAAAATTACACTGATAATCTAAATAAATAAACAAATAATTAAAAATTATAAGGTTAAAGTCACTATTGAAATGCATAGTTGGAGTTTTTGAATAATGACTTTTGCATTAGTGAAAAGTGGGGCATGGCCTCGGTTTATAACATGGCTTTGGCATCGGTTTATGAGGCTTTAGACCCGCTTTACAACGGAGGGTTCAGGATTTATAGGTGCAAGGGATGTTGAAGGATTTACAGGTGAAGAGGGTTTAGGATTTACAAAGGAGATATGGGAAGGATTTAAGAGTACATGTGGGTTTGCTGATTGAACCAAGGATAATTCAGCTTCAGGTACTTCAGACTGAGTTGGAAGTGACTCAGCCTGAGTGAAAGAAGGGGTTGGGATGCTGGAATCAAGAAGATCAGATTCTTCCTGATTAAGGATTTCGATGGTTTCACCAGGATCCTCATCATTGCTCGCCACTTGAATGTCTTTTTTCTGTGAACATTTGGTGGCAATGCGCTTGTGCTGGGTGCCTTTAGCCTTGTTAACTATATCTTCAATGTGAGCGGCAACACCGGGATTGATGGTTTCAAGGTTCTCTTTACCTTTCTTAGAGTTCCCCTATCCTTCATACTCTTTAGCGACTTCCAACTTGCGCTTCCTTTGGCTCGAAGTTTCCTAGGCCTCGTTGGCATCCTCTTCTTCCTCAGCCCGTTACCTCACCTCAGCTTCCCTCTGAGCATAAGTCTTTAGCTTCATCTACTTTCTTTGTCTAGCTGGAGGCTGGGCAGGCATATTTCCCACCCTTGTTTTTGCTGGGCCTTTTTTGGTCCTAGATGATCCAGCTTTTGGTTTGGAGAGGAAGGGGCAAAAGCAGCAGAGATTTCTCCAGCTTTACAGAAAGAGGAACATTATCGTTAATGTCTTTATTGTCTTCCTCAAAATCCAGCATAAACCCATCTTCATCCTCTTTTAGGACATACTTAGGAAACACTGTTAGTGTTGCCTTGACCTTCCTCCTCACATCTTGGGCTTTTGTTTACTTTATGTGGACCTGATTGTGAAGGAGCTTGCTGAAATGGAGCATTGTCAACATCTACTTCAATGAGATCACCGTCTCCCCCGGTCCATCAACAAAGGATGAGATGTCCATCTGCACAACCTTCATCAAGGTAGTGATCAAGTAACCGTAATGGTAGACGGTAGTAACTCTGTCAAATGATGAAGAATAATCACTGACCAATTTAGTTACTTACCTTCTACCATATGATAGACCACACACCTTTCGAAGTAGGCGCAGCTGAAAAGGGAGCCCGTCTTGGGTAGCATCATCTTCACAACGAGTTCGTGGCAAGCTCTCGCTCTCCAACTCATTCCAAAGGCTGAAACGTCACCAGATCCATAATTAGTTAGTAGTTCCCAATCCTCAGGAATAGCCACAGCTTCCTCATCTCCATTCCTCCTCAATACAGTATCCTTGCATGACATGTTGAGAAGATTTCTAATCAGCCTAGAGCAGATGAGGTGGGAGTCCCCATCAATCTCCACCTTGAGGATATCATTGAACCCTTGAATCTTGTACATGTTCTCGTAGAAACTTCTAACTAAGCCAATGATGGCTAGGCCTTCCAATTGCAGAAATTAACTAAGGTTTTGCTGCTTAATGACTTTATGGGGAATCTTGTTATTCAATATGCCCTCATATTCTACTTCATACACCAGGCCAAAATCAAGGTTTGATCCCCACTCAACCTTGGTAAAGACTGTTCTAAAAGGGAAAACGATCTTCTCTTGCTTTTCGTCGATATGAACATAGATGCTCCTCTTAGAGGAGCCTTGAAGGATGAAGGTTCTCTTGGTGATGGCCATTGTAGTTGAGAGAAATTTAAGATAAGAGAAAATTAGGGTTCTTTTTCAGTTGAAACCTCTCACTTCATCACATCGTAGCTTTTATAGGCATTCTTCAACTTGCAGTGATATGTGGTGCTCTCAGAAATCACGATCAAAATCAACGCTGAGATCTTCAATTATTTAACCAACATATTAAAATGATGAGTTTAATCAGCAAATGGTTCCAATTAAAAAACATCCTTGGGATAAAGTGGGTTTTGAAGATTTAATTGCGAAATTGAATCTCACAGCTTTACTTTAAAATACAGACGTGTTAAGTAACTGCTATCTCACTCGGCTGAGTTAAGACTTGATCTTCAGTACTTAGCCAAATTTCTTGATTTTTCTTCAAATGGGCTTCGTCATTCCAATAAGTTGCCTTAGAACATTGAACTACTCCTTGGTTAAAGGTTTGGTGAATATGTCAGCTCTTTGTTCCTCAAAAGGAACATACTCAAGTTTGACATCTCCCCTTAGCACATGATCCCTTATGAAGTGATGTCTAATATTGACATGTTTCATCCTACCATGTTGAATTGGATTCTTGGATAGGTCAATTGTGTTTTTGTTATTATATATAACTTCAAAGAATTTTGTCTTTATACCATAATCCTCCAATTGTTGCTTAATCCATAATAGTTGTTCTACACAACTTCTTGTCGCCATGTACTCAGCTTTAGATGTACTCAGCTCAATAGAAGTTTGCTTCTTACTATACCATGAGATAAGGCATTCTCCAAGGAAATGACATCTTCTTGTTGTACTTTTCCTTTCAGGTTTGTCTCTGCCATAATCAGCATCTGTGTATCCTCTAGGATTGAAATATGAGCTATTAGGATACCATAGACCTGCATCAACTGAAACTTGCAATAACCATAGAATTCTCTTAACTATTGCTAAGTGAGATTCTCTAGGTCAGCTTGATAACATGCATAATAGCACACATCATATTGAATGTATGATCTACTAGCTGTTAAATAAAGAAGAGAGCTAATAATACCTCTGTAGTACTAACTGTCTATTGGGTTGCCAGTTTCATCCTTACTTAATATGGTGTCAGTGGCCATGAGTGGACATTGGCTTTGAATTCTCCATATCAAACTTCTGCAGGACTTCTTTGGCATACTTTGCTTGACTGATGAAGATTCCATCTTCACTCTACTTGATTTGAAGTCCAAGAAAGAAATTGAGCTCTCCCATCATAGATATCTCAATTTCGCTCTTCATTTTCTTGTTGAGTTTCTTGCACAACTTCTCATCGGCTGGTCCAAAAACGATATCATCCATGTAGATTTGGACTAGTAACACGTCTTCTTTTCTTCATCGGATAAATAGAGTTGTATCTGCTTTCCCTCTTTCATAACCTTTGTTAATAAGAAAATTGGTCAGCCTCTCATACCAAGCTTTTGGAGCTTGCTCAATCCATAAAGAGCTTTCTATAGTTTGAAGACATGCTTAGGATTCTTCGGGTCTTCAAAGCCTAAAGGCTGGTGAACATAGACTTCCTCTTGGATGAATCCATTCAAGATTGCACTTTTGACATGTATTTGAAATTATTTGAAGTTCATATGAGATGCTAAAGTACATAGGATTCAAATTGCTTCAAGTCAAGCTACAGGAGAATAAGTCTCATCATAATCAATGCATTCTTGCTAATTGTAATCTTAAGTAACAAGTATGGCCTTGTTCTTGAAAACAATGACATCTTCATCAAGCTTGTTCTTGAAAAATCCATTTGGTGCCAACGATTGATTTTCCTTTGGGATTTGGAACTAGATCCCAAACATCATTGTATTTAAACTAATCTAGCTCCTTTTACATCGCGATCATCCAATAATCATCTCCTTTTGCATCTTGGAACTTCTTGGGTTCAATCAATGAGATGAAAACTAGATGGCTCATCATTCTGCTTAGCTGACCTCGTATCACCATGGGAATCTGAACGTCATCAACAATGTTTTCGAGTGGGTGATTGCGATGAGTCCTAATCTCTCTTGGTAGACTCAGATCTACGATTGGAGGTTCTGTATTTTGTTATTGAGGTTGAGGTTGATTTTCTCCTTTGTTGAAGTTGATAGAAGATCTTCATCTTCTTTGACTTCCTCAGCTTCAGGTTCTTGTATTGGGTTGGGCAGCACAGAGAGTGGTAGACTGAGTGGATTTTCTTATTGAGTTACTCTTTCATCTTCATCAAATGGATGTCTATTTGCATTATTAGTTTCATCAAAATCTACATGCATAGACTCTTCTAATAGGCTGGTTCTCTTGACATATATTCTATATTCCCTACTGTTAGTTGAGTATCCCAGAAAGATACCTTCATCAGCCTTTAGATTAAACTTACCTAGCTTCTCTTTGGTGTTAAGAATAAAGAACCTATAGCCAAATGATTTGAGATGACCAGTCGTAGGCTTGCACCCTCGCTAAAGCTCATATGGTGTCTTCTCAAGAATTGGGTGAATTAAAACCATATTCAAGATATAACAAGTTGTGTTAACAGCTTCTCCCCAAAAATAGTTTGGTAGATTGTTATCACTCAACATATATCAAGCCATCTCAACTATGGTTCTGTTTTTCCTTTCTACAACCCCATTTTGTTGAGGAGTATAAGGAGGAGCAAAGTTATGGTTAATACCATGTGCTGAACAGAATTCTTCGAAATAGAAGTTCTTGAATTCACGTCCGATTTTAGCTCCTATTTCATTCATTATCCGATTACTGAGTTTGATAAAAGATTCAAAAGTTTCATCATTCCTACTTAGCAAGACTACTCAAATGAATCTCATGAAGTCATCCACAACCACCAAAGAGAATCTTTTTCCACCCATGCTTATAGGCTGAACTAGCTGAAAAGATCTAGATGGAGGAGCACCAACAGTTTCTTAGTTACTACGTTGTTAATTGATCTAAATGATTTCTTAACTTGCTTACCGAGCTGGCAAGCTGAGCAATGTTTATCCTTCTCAAAGTTGATACTGGGTAAACCCACAAATAGTTACTTTTTGGTCAGTTTGGTTATAATGTTCATATTTATATGACCCAACCTATTATGCCAAAGCCATGAATTATCCTCCTTAGATACGAGAAAATATTAGTGGAGCCCGGGGATAAATCAATCATATACACATTATTAATTCTAGGAGCAAAGAGTATAGTTGAGTCAGTCTTACAATCAATAACTGAGCAACCTATTGATTCGAATGTAACCTTCTTGCCTTTATCACACAATTGCACTACACTAAGCAAGTTAAACTTGAGTAATTTGACTAGAGAAACCTCTTCGATTAAGGAGAGACACCAACTGTGCCACAATCCACAATCTTGCCTTTTTTGTTATCTCCGAAACAGACACTTACACTCCTTTTACGCTCCAATGAGATGAACTAGCTTTCATGTCCCATCATATACCTAAGGCATCCACTATCAAAATACCACATTCCAGTGTCATCAGTGGATCTTAGGCTCACCTGCAAAATAATTACATTTTCTTAGGTATCCATGCTTTTAAGCTGAGTCCTCCTTTATTAGCAATGCTTAAACTAAGACCAGTCGTACTTATCATAATAACCATTTTTATGCCTATAGAGAACTATGGCATGTCTAGCTTTGCCACAAAAGCCACACACCACTTTCAATTTAGGCTGGCTCGCTTTCTTCTTTTCAGAGGAATTATTCCTCTTAGAATTGGGAGTTTGCTTATTTGAAGTCGGATTGTTAGTTGGAGGAGAATATCGTTTCTCTTTTAAATCTTTTATCTCAGCAATCAACTCATCTAATCACTTAGTGATCTTGATGTTATGACATTCATGATACTCAGATTTTTCTTGAACAGATATCAAGAGGTAAGGAAGTAATTGTATCTTCCTGATATTCACTTCTCCTCACTAGCTCTTTGATGTTTTTACTTGACTTGTTAGTCAACTTCATTACATCAAAGAGTACCTAGGAAAACTCTTCTATTGACAAAGGGATTTCAGAATGTACCTCAGCTTGTGAGTTTTTCCCTTTGTGGCGCTCAGCTTCAAAGTTAGCACCGGATTAATTACTCTTTGAAGTTGATGCTAAGCTCTCGCCCCTTTCTTTCTCAATCGCCATTAAGCACCAGTTGGCAGAATCTGTAGCTTCGTCATCTGAGGATGATGATTCCTTGGAATCACTCCAGGTGGTAGCTAGTGCCTCATTTTTCTTCACAAACCTCTTCTTATATTTATCCTTCTTAGTCTTTGGATAAGATGATTGAATATGGCCTTTTTCGCCACACTAAAAACACTTGGGGCTTGTTTGGTTGGCGAAATGGCTATCTCGTAGAATAGGAGAAAAAACTAATGAAAAAGGTGAAAAAGGTGGAGTATTTGCCTAGAACCATCGTCGAGATGGAATAGTTATTCCTAGCTATCATACAGCTCATGGAATAGTTATTCTTCCTCTCGAGAAGGGAATAACTATTCCATGAATTGTATGATAGCTAGGAATGGCTATTCTATCCCGACAATGGTTTTAGATATATACTTCACTTTTTTCATTCGTTTTTCTCCTATTCCATGGAATAGACATTCCGCCAACCAAAAGAGCCCTTGATGTCTCTGTTGTGCTCCTTTTTGGGTCCTTCCTCAACTGCATGCCGTTGTTGAGTTGACTTAATTTTACCGGGAAACTTCTTCTTGTTGAACTTCCCATCCTTCTTCATGAATAGCTTGAATTGCCTCATCAAAAGGGCCATTTGCTCATCTGAATCACTCTTGGTGGATTCGTCTGATGAGTTATCTTTCAAGCCAATGACTCTGCCCTCTCTCTCCTTGACTTTACTCATCTTGGAGTCATCGGTATATTTCCTCAGGGACATTTCCTAAGTCAGCAAGGTGTCTATAAGATCATCATAGCTATAGGTTTTCATATCATAAGCCTCTTCGATCGTGCTCTTCTTGGTATCCCACTCAATAGTGAGAACTCTAAAATTCTTCTTCACAAGGACTTCCTTGTTGAACTCCTTACCCACTCTTATCAGTTCATTAAAATTGTTAATGAACCTGGTATTCATGGATTGAATACCCTCACTAGCGCCCATTTGAAATAGCTCATCCTCTAAGCATGAGGTCCTCGACCTTGTCGGTCCCCTCATAGGTTATGCTGGTTAATCAAGAAAGTAATTGAACATGAAAACGTTGCAAGGCAGAGTTTCAAAACTTAAAATTAACTCAAGGATCTCCTAAGCATGCCATGATTGATATAATCTAGGTTAAAATGTTCCATAGATGCTTTTAGGTTTATAAAGATTATAAAAGAAACGTAGCATCTAAGTTTAGAGCATTACCAGTTGATGCATGATTTCTCTCTTTTGGTGATGGTGTTCCCTTAGAATAATTCGTCAAAACTTCGTTAGCACGAGCTTCAAACTAAGAGAGCCTCTACGATTGATCCACATGGATCTTTACCAACCAAAACCTCGTTGAGGAAGAACCCATTCGTGAATAGCAATTATTAGACCGCTTGAAGACCAACCCGAAAATAAACCAAGAAGGCTCACTTTAGAAAGAGCTTTCAAAATAATTCTTCATTTATTTGGAGAAACTCATGGAGGATCTCGCACAACGAATGAAGAGAGAGATGTCGAACTCAGAGAGAAAAGCTGAGCTGAAGTGTGTTGAATAATGAGAGAGGGGAGGTCTATATAGGGAAAAAGGGGGGAGTGTTTGACTCCCCTTCAAACACAAAGTGGGATGGGATTATCCCATCCCACTTAGCGGGTTAGCCGCGTAGATCACTAGGACCTGCGGGCTAACCTGCGAGTCCAACCTTGCGGACTTACCTTGCGGGTTGCTCAGGGAAGCAGTGCCGTGGGAAGCGCTTGTGGGCTTGCCTTGCGTGCTAGTAGCCAGCGAGCTTTTCAGCTTGTGGGGCAGCCGCGTAGGCCCCACCCCAAATAACCCGTGTTCGCTTAGGGCCCACTCGTAAAAAAGTCCCTTACTATGCTCTGTGTAATTTTTTCCTATTTTCTATTTATTCCCTTTATTAATTTGGTCCAACTAATTAATAATTCTTCTAACGAATTTGACAATCAAATATTCTCGGCATATACCTAGTCTATAGGTTCTTTACTTAGTTCGATAAAGACCCAAAGTGTGTGATCTCATATGATCCCAAAGTATTGAGCTGCTAGAGGTTAACATAAACTTGGCTTCCCATTCGGGAACCTTTAGGCTTAGTGTTCAAGATCGATATGGAACCCGATAGCTCTAGACGATCAAATGGGCTTTTTAGCAAAGGCATATGATCCCCCAATACTTGGAACGTCATGTACATGTGACTTGATCTGGTTCTGCAGTAGTAACCAATAAAATACACTCCTTCCATCAGGTTAAGTACCATCCAGTTTATTGAGCTCGGATCAAGTGTTAGCTCATGTAATAGCCATAGCTATCTTGGAATTAGACTTGCTCACGAAGAACACCACTTGACCATTTAGTATCAAGGTTGACTAGAAACACGTTTTATCAATCTTATACTCTAATCAGAGGTTTATGAGTATGCCACTTCAACAAGGGGCCCTAAAGTATATCTCTCATCATATCACTATATCAGGAGTAATGGATCCCATCTTGACTACTCAGCTTACCAACATGTGATCATCACTATACCCCTAATCATCTATGTCATCCTGATCGCCAGGGTATGAATAAGTATGACCCAAAGTATAGTAACTCCTACACAAGGTAACTAGTATCTCAGGTCTGAGGATACTTATACTGCTACTGAAATAAGACATGACACTAACACATGGATATAATTATTTCTGAGTGTTTGTCTTATAGCGGTCTCCAATGTATTATCCGAATACATTCATATGTTAACTAAAGGTATCACCTTCAGCTCATGAGATCGGCTGCTTGGATCTAATCCATGGAGTAAACCTACACATGCTAGTCTATTTGTTCCATTGATGTCCAGTCTCAATGAAACTATGACTAAGGTTATTTAGACTATTCATAGTAACACGTATATGCAGTTCTCACACCACATAGCTCCCACTATGTCTTCGCACTTTTACATTATGAAGTAGTCATGGACTTTGTCTCATCAATGCACATATACACATTTAATACTATACATATATGATACCAGCAATATACATAAATAAACAAAAAGCATTGATAAGCAACAAAGATGCCTTAATTATTATTAATAATAATTTGAAATTGTTTGTACATTATAGCTAATAAAGATATATCACCCTAATTGCCTCTAGGGCATACATCATTCTAATAGGTTATCTCTAGCTTCCTCCAGATTTCTTGCGTTGTCTTTCAACTCGAAACCCTGTTAAACTCTTTAAGATCTAGCACACAATGTAAGTAATTGATAGCTTTCGTATTATCTTTGAGAAGCCTTAGGTCAGCATCATCGTTATTTTCTAGATCAACTGAAACTCTTTACCCATTCCCCATAATCATAGGAATTCTAGGACCAAGCTTTTATAGCGAGCCATGCTTGCATGCTCTGCTATTATATGAAATTTTTCATTCGATTTTTCCAAAATGTGTAATGATTTCTATCAAACAGAGGCGGCCTAGTTACAGATATTCCTTCTTTAAGGAGTATGGTCTGTCCTGAGTTAGAGCTAAAATTGTTGTAAACCAATTTGGATCTTTCACTCAAAGACGATGAGTCTATAAGTTGAGCATTTGCTCGGATACCACTAATTGGTACAAAATAGCTTAATATTAATAGCAGAGGGTGGGCGAATGCTTTACTTGGTTCTTTTTAGATTTTATAAAAATACTTTTCCAAGTTCAGTTTTTAGATGCGTGCTGAGTGAAATGTGCTAAGCTGGGTCTAAAAACTATAAACTGCTCAGCTTCGCTGGCATAGTTTATCTTCAATCGTTGTTGAGTACTTTACTCAGCTCCGATTGGTTTTTCAAGAAAAACTTCTGCAATGGAGAGAATGATGAATGAGTAAAACATAATAAAGACAAGCGACAAAGGTTAGAACTTGAACTCCTGAGATTTTATCATAGTTCGGCCCCTAGCTAATAAGTGTATAATTACACTTATTATCACATTAATTTTATACATTAAACACTATAGTTTTAGTCATTTTTATACTTCATATAAAAGATTCCACGTGGTATGTAATTTTTTTTTATTCAAATGCAGATACTAGGTAAATCTTGGGAGTAAAATGATCTAAAGTGGAATTCTATGAAAAAAGAGTTAAAAAGGTGCAAAAAGATACGTGAAACTTAAAGATTTGGCTTAGGATCGAAGCTGTCAAAGATCGGTGAAATTACAAGAAGATTTCTGAGTAAAACTCATTTCACGATCGCGATAATCATTCATGGTCGCGACTTGTTTACTTTAGAAATAGAAGTCTGCCAATCAAAGATTCACAGTCATGACTTATGTATCGCGGTCGCGACTTGGACGGTTTTCTGGTTCTATCTTCTTAACTAACAACCGCCAGATAAGCATTATCAACCGCCATCAACTACCAACGAACAGTTGCCTATCAATAGTCAACCAATCATAAAAAGGTGCTTATCCATTGTGGATTATATCAAAGCTTCTCAACCAATCACAATGAAGAGATGCAATCTTTCACCAATGGACACAACCCTTCATTTGGATAGATGCAACCCTTTGAACTCTATAAATAGGGCTCCAATCCTCACTAATTTCATGTGAATGCCTTCAGTGCAATCAAGGAAGTGCAGAAAAAAGGGTTACGTATAGTGTGTGTAGGTAGAGAGTTCGCTACGTTCATAAGTGTTAGCGAGAAAATGTTTAAGTGATTCGAATTCTTGTTTCGATCACTAGATTTCTCTATATTTTCGAGCGATTTTTGTATAAGTGTACTTTCAAATCACTTATCAATAAAAGTTTTCTTTCTTCAAAATTTATTTGTTCGATATTCGCAAAGAATAACATCCTAGCTGAGAATCTGTACGGGCCGAGACCGAATTCAAAGCAGACGCAGGAATTGCGGGAATTGACGACTCCCGTTAAAGAGTGGATACAGTTTGATCAACTTTAGCTTTTATTTGCATACCTTATAACTTTGCTTTGCTTTCTACTTATACTTTCTATTTCGAAGTTTATGATATGTCTATGTATCATAATGTGTATTTCGTGCTAAGTCTTTTATGTTAATCAAGTTATATGCGATGGATTTAATTTTAAGAGTAGTTTCGGGGTTAACTATATCGTGTATAATCACTGGATCTGTGATATAACGCTATTTAGTGAGCCAACATTTTTGAAATGGTAACTTGCTAAATTTGGCTATGTGAGAGCGACCCGTACTAAGCATAGTATTGCCGTTGTCCAGGTTTATTTAATTATCTTATTTCATTTGCGCTAGGTTTAGAAAAGTTATATCATGTGTTGCTCTGCGGTGAATCATTGAACATCTGAGTGTTTTGAACCGAGTCTGTTAGATTAGTTTAGTGAGTTATAACATCTTTGTTGAACTTGCATGTTTTCTCTGCTATACTTGTTCGTAGTAAGGATTCTATATATTTAGATTCTCTAATCTTCCACATCTATATTTACTCAAATTTTCATTCTAATCTTCCTGTTTAAAAATCTCAAATCTATTTTTATTTTCTTTTACTTTGTCTTTCCTTGTTGATCCTTAGACTTGGTTCCTTCCCTGTGGGTTCGATATCTTTTAAAACTACATCGCAACTGTATACTTGCAGTTATTATCATTTTTCTATTTGATAAGAGGTATTGACAAAACTTACATTTTTCGTGAACAAGTTTTTGGCACCATTATTGAGGATAAGCCTTACGAAACGAGTGTAGCCAAGTCTCACGAACAAGTTTTCGGAACCATTAGTTATTAAACTTATCAGTGGAATGTTAAATCTTAAGTGATTTCTCTCTATTACAAATAAATTTGAAGATTAGAGTTTGCTTTGATTGCTTGATTTGGAATTTTTAAACGCTGGGAATATTTGTACAGTATTTCATATCTTAAGAAATTCGAGGTGATTCACGAAGTTTGAACATCTGCTTCAGTCATCTATTTATACTTGAAGCTCCTGGAAGTAGCCATTGCAAACTTCTCCTTTTGACTTTGTCTTAAATTTCTCTTCTCTTCATATATTTTGAATTTGCCCATTTGAAATAAATTCTAGGACGTTTAGAGACAGAGATTTCGAATGTTGAGGCGCGAGATTAATCCGTTAATCTGAATGCATCGAAAACCCACTTCCTTCAAGCAATCAGTTCTGATAGAGAGGCGAGCGAGATGCAACATGGAAACTTGCAATTAGTTGACTTGCTGACATTGTAGAGTTGTGAGGGGACACTGAAAGAAGGTGCATGTCGGAGAATGCCTTTTGTCTTGGACTTTAGTGGGGATTCTCCAACATTCCGTACTGACACCTTTTTGTTGTGACGACCATTTGAATATCTTCTTTAATTTCAGCGTATTTTCTCCTGAAAAGCATCAAACGAATATTCCATTCCTCACAGAAACCGTTAAACACATTTTTATTATATATTTCTTTAAGTGTCAATTAACTCAGCTTTTATAACAAAAAGCTAACTCAGCTTCACCGAGTCTATATCTTATAAACTATATAATTCTAGGCTGACTCAGCTTTTCTTACTCTAAGCCATAACTTAATTAATCACACAGTAAAATAAGTTGTTTTCCCTTAAACAAACTCTAGTAAACTTGATTAATTAAGAGTCTACTTAGTACTCAATTAATTTCATTATCCTATACAGTTTGTTATTTCCTTAATGTTTTAAGTACTATGAAGTATTATTAACTAGGGTTCAACAAAAAAATATTATTAATATTAATAATGTGTAATAATTTGATAGTAAACATATAATAAAAGTCGCAATGCACAACATAATAATAAACATAATCCTTTAAAGAATGAGTCATTACTTTTGAAAATTTTTTTGAATTTAGTTCAAAGTATACCATATTTTATAAAAATAGATGATTTTGTTTTAATTTTATCATATTTAAAAAAAATAAAACTAGACACTTTAAACACAATATATTAAGTAAAAATTTATATGTATGTATGTGTGTATCCATTTAAATTATTTAAGCAATTAATTTAAATTTAATTTGATTTAAAATAATTTTAAATATTATTCACTTATATAAAAAATTAAATTGTAATTAAAAAAATAATTTCAAAATATAATATAGTTTATCCGATTACATAATGCATTAGATAAAAAAAAATTAAATACACTTATTATATTATTTTTAAAAAATAAAATATTAACTGCATCTAAAAAATAAAAACAAAAAAATATTAAAAAAGAATAAAGTGATAATATTAAACCAATTGAGTGTGGTAGCTCAATGGTAATACATATGATGTGCATGTTAGAGGTTTTGAGATCGATACTTAGTTATAACATAAAAAATTTTAATTTTTATATGTTGTAGTGGTCGAACCAGTGACAAGTTAAACCAACCAATTGGTTTAACCGATCAATGATAGATTCTTGACTTTATTAAGAACCGGTTAAAATCGAACCAATCACCGATTCCGGCCAAACCTGGTTTGATTTTTTATACCATGAATTTTAGAATTTGAAATCGGTTATTTAAATGGGAAATGAACAAAAAAATAGTTAGCATTTGGCCTCGGTTATCAAATAACTGATAATTTAATTAGACCATGCTATTTATATAACTGAGACTATAAGTTAGTAATTAACAAGATAAGGAATTTCATTTTAAAGTAAAATGATTGAATAGTTAATTTATTGATGTGATGAATTTTTTATTTAAATATTAATGAAAAATAATCGACACAATTTTCAATAAAAAATTTTAGTTAATATAATATAATTAATATAGATTTAACTATTACATAATAAAAATAATATAAATTTTTCCTAATAATTAAGAATATTTGACTATAAATACAAATAATTACTAAAAATAGTTTTAAAATAATTTTTTATCAATAAATTTTACATGGTCAAAGTATAATAATTTTTTTTATTATCATTATTAATATTTAATTAATTATACATATTTATTAATAATTATTTTTATAAGATGAATAATACTGATGATAATTATTTATAGCTACGATTAGTTTTTTTGAAAAACATTTATAGGTACGATTATTATAGTTAGTATTCTTATTTTTATCCCAATATTATATTTATTATTAGTTATATTACTTATAGTTATTCTTTTTATTGATATTATTATTTTTACTAATTATTATAACTAAAATTCTAAATATTTGTTTATTATCATTTATGATTATACGTATAAATTAATTATATAAAATTTTGAACTGAAATGTACTTAACGGATGTAAGTTGAACCAAATTGAAGTTCAAAAGAATAGTTAGGGATTGGTAAAGAATAGTTTGATGAAGATTTACATAATGTTGAAAACATTTTTTGATAGAAATGACTGAAGTCTAATAACGTGAAAAAATGATCCTAAAACAAACCGAAATGTATATAGAGGATCATTTTTTATATTAACAGACCCAATCTTCCATATAATTAATAATTAATGTATACACCAGAAAACAAATTATAGGTGTAACCAAGTCACAAAGTCATTAGTTAGATTAAATGTCACAATATATGAGTAGATGTTTAGAGTCACTGATAAAATAATTTTATTTTAACGTATAGTTTGTTAGAAAAATACAATGAACAATTTTTACATATAGAGAGAAAAGCAATAAAAGAAATATTAGTAATTTGAATTACATAATATATG